>JAUEJJ010000047.1:473482-505522 GCA_032164275.1 Synergus coniferae
GAATATGAAGCTTGTAAAGTGATATCAATTTTAATAGAAGTCGTCAGTAATTTAAAACTTAGATCTTGCTACCAATCACATCCTGAAAGTGACATAAAGAGTGAATCACTTTCTGTGAATTAATGCCGTGGTCTTTAACCAGATCGGAAGACAAAACGAATTACCAAGTTAGTTCCTGCACGCTCTAGATTCTGGATTCATTCATCCGTAGAAATGAGAAATCATGGCCTGACACCGAAAAGCACGTGAATAACGGAAACCTAACGACGCATAAATTAATTATAGTGCAGATATTAAAAATGCAATTAAGGTCTGAGCGTTATTTTACTCCAAGAATATTTTGACTGATTGCTCGGAAAAGTTTTTTCAATCCACAAATGTCCCAGAATTATCATATAATTCCAATGTTAATAATTTTTTATACGATTTAACTGTATCAATTGAAAAAAAGGTGAAAAAGTGACAAATTTCCAAAATAGTTGAAGAAGGTAAATTTCAAAATAGGTGAAAAAAGTGAATGGATAACGACCTGTGATGAGAATTGTTATTACTGAGAAAAAGTTTTGCAACCCACGAAAAAATCGGTAAGTGCCTGGGAATTTAAAATAGAAAACTTGAACTTCCCACATACTCTCAAAAAAGGGGAAACAAGGTGATTTTTCACGAAAATAGGGGAATAATTATCAACAAAAAAGATAAATTTTCAAGAGTTTGGCAAGATACTTAAATTTTCTTATGGAGATTAAATGAAAAACAAAAAAATGTTAAAGAAAGGGGTTTTTCTTGAAAACAAGAAAAAAGAATCCTTGAAAAATGGAAAAAACTAGAAGATTGACCTTGAAATGTTACTGCATTACTTTAATCAACCTGTAGTTTAGAGTCAGTCTAATATAAGACTGTCAATCAAGTTCTCACTTTAATATAATTCCAGGCATGAGTTAAAAATAAAATACTGAAATTATTTTACAGAGTGATCCTCATCTTACCGACTTTATCCAAACAAATTGAAATGAAATACTGAAATACTTTACTTTCTGGGAACAGAAGAGATAATGTGTAACTCAATACACACCGCTTACGCAGAGCAACGCCCATGCTAGTAATGTATTGCGAGTGGATGCGAGCCAAAGCCTGACTTTTTCTTTTTCTTGTCTTCGAGATCAGCGAAAGAATACGATTGGACATGTGAATGTCCCTTGTCACCCAGGTACGCAGTTCCAGACAGTATTTACTGTATTTACTATGTATTTAAATGCCGAGAGTTAACACCCTCTCACGGCTCACGGCCAAGAATAATATACGGCCTGTTACCGTGCATAGTAGAGAGATAAAAAAAGTTAGATAGCTTCAATTTGTGAAGTTCTCGAATTTTGACAATATTATAAAATATTTAGATCTCTATGGTTAGAAAATTTTTTGTCAACAAAAAAATCCCCCATTCTGCATTCCTCGACCGTCATCGCGTGAGTCTTCCTAAAAAAAGTTATACTAAGTTATTGCATTATCAGAGCATTATATTATAACAGATTATAATAGAGGTTTAGTTCGAAGAAATGTGGATGCATATTCAAGCAATCGATTATATTAGTCGGAACATTTAGCCATTCCTTTCAGTGCAAACATATCAAGGCTGTTTTCAAGGCCCATAGGTTCGCTGTAAATATTTGCTTCGCGCAAATATTAATTCTTCTTTCAAAAGTGTGCGACTTTATGGTAATGTTGCGCCTTTTGAAAAAAAAATGAGGAGGGGATGCTATGCATGACTAGAATTTAAAATCTTCTTCCTTTCTATGGTTAACCATCTTTCTAACGCTTAATTGAACAAAACTCAGAAGATCTAAACGACAATCTAATTTCTCTCATAATATTTGAGAAACTGTTATTTTTAAACTACCGTATACTTGATGTTTGATGGGATGGCGACTTTAACATATTTGGAACGAAAATTTCCTAATAATCTGATATCTATTAATAGGTTGAACCTCAATATAGGGTGAAAGAAAAGACCGGGTAAATAATAGAGGTAATGATCATCCGATACTTTATTGTGCATCCAGACCAATTATTTTTAATTCCCGAGAGGACTTATATTATTATACGCTATACAGTTGCTGAGATAATTATATATTAATTGATGACTAATAAGTTTCTGTTCAAAATTTACGGTATTTTTGGATAACTGTTCTAGCCAAAGAGTGTGAGGTTTATTAACAGTAACTGCACCATAAGTGTCTGTTATATAGAGAAAAATGGAATTTAAACGTTGGGCTGGGCCAAGGATGTGCATTGTGCAAGCGAGATTTTTTTATAATAAATAGATTATCTATTTAGAAAATATTTCACACTATTTATGTGTTCGAGAGCCGAATAGTTGACGGCAAAGCAATAATTATAGATATTTAATCAGATATTGCTTGGTCGGGTTTCATGGCCTACATTCAGGGAAACATATTTGCTGTTGCACGCGAAAAATACTTGAATTATGTACGGTCATAAAGACAAGCCTAACACCCTGAATGAATTGAATCGTTCTCCCTTCACGCCTCTATGACTGGAAGCGACATCTCGAAAATCGCTCATACTTTCTTGCATAAGCCTACTTAGTCGAATTATCTTGATTATCTAGCAATTTCATAACATGTGATGGCAATCTTGCAAAGTATTAGAAATGCCAACGTCCGTGAAACTATTAACAATAACGGACGTTTACTGTCATCCTGAGTGAAACGAAACATTAAAAAAGTATTAAAAGAACAATATGGAAACTTTACAAGGCTTTATATCTTGAAAATTCAAGTACTTATCTGCCGCACTTACAGAAAGATACGCAACGAGATACCACTTAGATTCACTTTGTATTGTAATTTCAAATTGTACATGTACATGTTTATATGAAATAAATAAGATGGTAGAGCCAAATTATTCTTCATTTAAAACGAATTTCTAGGCTTTACAATTTATTAGCAGTTAACAATGTTCAAATGAACGAATTGAATTGAAAGTAGGAGAACAAAGACGAATTTAAAAAAAAAAGGAGAATTTGGGAAAGACTGTGAAGCCTACGTTTTGATTACCCAAACATATTATGTATTCTTATGGGAAAGAGGATTTCTCCTAATCTCTGTACCAGTCTAAATGACTCATCTGAAATTCCTTCGAGAGCACTTTGGTTCCCCGGAATGTAACCTAAGTTGTCTATGGGGAATCCGGAAGAATTCAAATAAATTGACTTCGAACCCTAGGGAATTCCTAACAGAATTTCGTTCACTTTTTCATTATAATTAATAATCATTCAAACCAAACAGTATGCATAGCTATGAAACATTGTAGAGAAATTCCAGAGGAAAAAATGATAATACATATGTACTTGACAATATGTCTGAAATGAAATAAAGAATCCTGAAGAATGACGTTACAGATTACGTTCATCAGAAGTTATCTTCAATATTGTGTAATAAGAACGTCAGAATGTGAAAACGGAAATATAGAGCAAGTATCGCGAACGTTATGGAAAGCGTAATTCAATTAACTAACTAGTGCGAATGAAAATTAAATTTTCAACGAGTAGAAGGCCCTGTTTTGAATCTCAAAGACATTTTCGAAGGCTAGGTATCGATATCCTTCATAAAGCAAAGAAAAAAATAACTTGAAATTGTTTAGACATAGAAACCGTATAATCAACACCTTCCAGTTCTTAGGATTTAAATAATTAGTTATTTTCTAATTGTAATGGATACAACTCATTCCTGACGCCTGACCCATTACATAATCAAATTGTCTTTAAATAGGAAGAGCAACGGATGGTAAAATCAACATGAATAGATGGAAAAGTGATAATGAAGCTTATTTTACAACGTTTATAGCTCAATGAATGGATATAATGTTCAATCAGAGAAAGAGAAAAATGAGAGAGACGTCCACCTACCCTTTACCCTCCTCCATCTTATTATTAACATATTAAGAAACGTTAAAGATGTATGTAGAGAGAAAAAGTGTGAGAGAGAAAGAGCTCATCATGTCAATAATTGAGTTGTTTCACAATACCACTCAAATTTCCACAAGAAATTCTACGGAATATTGTCAGCTGGTAATATTTTTCTTCCAGCAAAACTATAGTAAAGAATGTTATGATATGTTACTTTACTTTTTGCTTTGACTGCAAAACTTTCTGTCTGGCTTAGTCATAATAACCTACTCTCGCTGAGAGCTATCTAACCAGTTTAATCATAGAATGTCGCGACAGAATTCGTGTACATACATATTCATTAATAAATCCCTAATTGCCTCACATTCATTTTTAAATATCAATATTGTCGAATGCTGCCAAAGTAAAACGAAAAAAGATCAACTTAACTTTCAGAGCAGACCTACAAACTCTCAAAAGAACCGAGGCTATTAAAAATGTCACCTTTTTCCAATTTGGAATAATTCACTTTTATAGGCTTTCAATTTAAAACTGGCATTTCGATTTAAAGTTGTACAATCTTCTGAAATTTTATATATTTCAATTTAAAATTATTCAATGCACCATTTAAAACTTTATTATTTCAACTACTTTTGTTAAAAATCAAAAAAGTGAAAGGTCACGAATACAAGGTCTAACCTCAAAATTCAATTATTTCGTTTTACTCAACAAATATTAAAACTAAATATTTGTTTGCCCTTTGGCAGCACTCTTCTTTTTAAAAGAATAAATATGTAAAATATTTAGAATAAATGTTAGCTTATTTGAGCACTTACAGATAGCTGTGTTTTATCCGGTGCGATGGCTGTAATTTCTATGGACCGGGGTTCCGGGTGATTAGCTCTGTTCAGGAAAGCAGCGGGTACTTTGGCCACCATGGACAACCTTCTAGTCAATTTTTTCCCCAAATCGTTTCTCCGGCGAATTCTCACTCGAGGGCCGGTACCTTTGTAGTTTCCGAATTCCATTCCGCGAGAGGCTGCTGACAAATGCATCTTATTATCCACACGGGTACATAGTAGTAATCCTAGACCTATTATCCTATTATCCACCAAAACACACAATCACTACTAAAGTGCAATTTGTATACGAAACAGCAAAAATGAAACAATCAAAAAAATAACACTGAAGCTGCTGAATCTTTTCCTTCAACAAGTTGCGTCTATCTACACTGCACTCTCACCAATGAATCGACGATCATTTAAAGTCGATAGAGCGATCGTATCACAGATAAAGCAGATGAAAGTAAAGAGCAGAAAAGTAATTAAATCTGTCAAATCACATCCGTTAACTGGTTCCTATTGTTGCAGGACTCGTCAGTTGACGATCAAATTGCGGTTGGGATTCTGCGGTTAAGACTGTGGCACATCTTTGCATGATTTTGAAACGGTCAGAAACGATCTTGAGAAATCGGCTCTTGCTTTTGTTTTCTGCGTGATTCGCGCATACAGTATTATATATCGGAGGTTAAAATCGAGTTGAAGTCCTTGAGCTGCTTATTCCTTATGACGGTAGTAATCACTGTTCGGCTTCGGTTGATTGGTAAAACCGGATGGATCATCTTCGGAGTTTTCTTCAAATCATCGACGGGATCTTCACTAGACCCATAGTATATTTATAAATATAAACACGCTGATCCCAGATTCTACACCGGGCGAGGAGCTACAAAGAATACGACAGCTGTGAGAGCGAGAGGCCAACGCCAACTGTGGTTGTGGATTGTGGAATATGGAAGTCTGGAGCGAAAACGCGCACCGGTCAAACAGCGCCATCTGTGATAGTGTTAGTGTATATAGGTGTTGGTTGCCAATTCGTTTCATGAATGTCGCGTCGCGTTCCAACCAAGCCAACCAAGCCTTGTATTGTATGTGTGTATAATCTGCTATTCTGCTCTGCGTATCTCCCCTGTGCAGTCTGTCTGTGCGTTGGTCGAACACGTGTGTGAACCAAACCAAAACCAAACTACTGTTTGTGGACCTACTGAGTACTGACAGTTCATATCCGTGTACGATTGTACGACACCACGTGGACAGCACGTGTTTGGTACTGCAACTATCTGATGAAGCCCTTTTATAAACAATTTTCGCCTTATTGGTGAATGACAAATACAAATGTTATAAAGTTGTATTGTGAATTCCGATTGTTTTTAACTTTTGCAAGCACGCGAGAATGTATTCTTATCAATTTTTCTATACGAATAAAATGAATTTACGTACGTACGAGCGAATAGCTTGTTATCTGATTGATGAACCGACAGTCCCCCTACCTTTCTCCTCATTATAAACTTTATAAACAAACTTCGGACATTTTTTGCTAAAAAAAATGGATAACCAATCGAAAACTTAATTAGTTGCTATCGCCGGAAAAGGGAAAAGACTGCCGTGATTTTAAAAGTAATCTGAGATTCAGTGTATATTATAAAGAAGTTGGTTTATTTAACAGGATATGGATATACTGAACATAAATGAATCCAATTAAATGCAGCCATAAACAAATAATGGTGTTGGGTTCAAGCTTTAAAATCGAAACTCTATTTCCTAATCTTGCTCAACAAATATTAAAAATACGTATTTTATCGTTCATCTGTAGGTGAGCTCTTTTTCGAAATATAGAAATGTCTATACAGAGCGCAAAAACGTTTACTTTGAATATTTTTTGTGTAAAACAAAGAGTTCGAAATCTAATCTCAAAATTTAACTGTTTCATTTTTTATGCAAAAATTAAGTATTGAAAGTATTGAAACTATTTATATTATAAAGTAAGTATTGTTTTGCTTTATCTTTATACAGATGCTTTATTTCAAAAGAGAATATACATATCTAAGAAACTAAGATACTTATAATTCGATTAAATCTATTATTTATTAAGTAGAGGGAATTATTTTGAGGTTAGAATTTGAACCCAGCAATGCCCTTAAAAAATGGAATTTTTACATTTCGCCTGCGATCCCTAATGCATTCTGAAAATATGATAACCTGTCTCCTTGTCAGTTCGAACACAGTTCAAACCATCCGAGAATATTATGATTAGGATGATTATAGATGCAAGAAGAAACACGAAATTTACTCACCGGCGTCAGATGCCTATCCGTTATTTTGTTAAAATGATGGCGGCATTGTCTTTTCAAGTTACATACCTAATAGCTTCGCTTGGTTCCAGCACTTCCAGCAGAGATTCATTTTAATAAATCAGAGACTTATGCAGGAACAACTTTTCTCGCAGCATATCTAACTCGATGGCTGTCTACTTATCTAGCATCCCGTCGTCAGAGTCAGACGTCATAGAGGGATCTAGGGATGATGGATCTTCGATGTATTCTGTTACCTGCGTTCAGACATTAATACAATATACATTAATCTCGCAACAATTTAATTCTCACAATTTTGTAAAATAAAATGTCATTACATATATTATTTTAGTAATTCTTACGATATATTATTGAATTTAATTCAAATTATATAGAGGAATGCGCATAAAATAAAAAAATCGTTACAGTTTAACTTACGAACAAAAGAAATAAAATGGACGTGTTTGATCACGTTTATAGAGGAGAAGAAAAGTAACGTATATTGCGAACATATTTGAAATAGTTTAACTTTTGACCATTGGAGGCGCTGCAAGCGAAAAAAGTACAAAAATAATGGCCTGAGCACAATCGTGAAGTGAACCGTAGCCTGGACCTGAAGATGGTTCTGTTCTTTTCTATCATATTGCTCCATCTCTCTTGTGGTCACGTGCCAAGGAAGATAGTGCAATATGATAGAAAAGGACAAAACTATCTTCGGGTTCAGGTTACGGCAGTTCACGATTGTGCTTAGGCCGTAAATGTCAGCTGATTATGGCGTGTTATGGCGAAAGTAAGGAATTGCAACTTGACGTCTGTATAGTTTTATTTTATTTGTTTATGTTTTGAACATTGACAATAGTTAATTATAGTGTTACCAAATGTTACGAAAAAAAGTGTTGTAATTTTTGCGCATTATTTTATTCGAGGAAAGAATCGTGCAAGAAGTGTACTCCAAAAAAATATTTACATCCCCCGACACATTATCAACAAATGTAGACGGCTTCGAAAGTTATTATGGATAAATTAAAATTACTAAGTAAATCCGTTTTTGTCAGGCGAGTTCTAGCAAGCACAACAAATTCTATTTGCCTATGTTCAAAGTAAGTCTTGTCAGTCTCTCCTTATATTAACTGGTATTATAATATCATATTCGAAAATTTGAATCGATGTTGAAACCATCTAGATTTTGAAGACCGGTTGAAACACGTTCCGATTTCGTTTCTTTTTTCCTGGTTGCGTATTAAAATAAACTCAATTAGGTGTATCATGCAGATTAAGTTAAAAAATTAATCAAAGAATCCCAAACCTTATTATTCCGGTTGTGTAATCTTCTCTATTCTTTTTCAGAGGTTTGGATAAGCAATTTCAGCACCTCCACACAGAATGCCGAAGTCTAGACACAAAATTTTTCTGCAACCTTCGTAAGGATCAATCAAGTTTTTCCAACATCCAAAAACGAACAATGTTTATCCAAACGCAAGATACTCCAAATCCAAATAGTTTGAAGTTCGTGCCTGGCGTTCCTGTTCTGGAAAAAGGACAAACAAAAGATTTTCCAACAGTTGCTGATGCAAATTGTTCTTCACTTGCAAAAATGCTTTTTCGGATTGAAGGAGTTAAATCCGTATTTTTCGGTGCAGATTTTATTACTGTAACCAAACTCGATGAAGACGTTGATTGGAATATATTGAAGCCAGAAATATTTGCTACTATCATGGATTTTTTTGCAAGTGGTCTACCTGTACTCACTGATGAGCAACCGACATCAAGTACTCGTGAGTTGTTATTTAGCGTTCTATGTTTACGATAAAGTTAAAATATTATCAATTTACATTGATCAAAACACGGTTTTTACAGAAATCAGTGAAGATGATGATGAAATCGTACAGATGATAAAGGAATTACTTGATACCCGGATTCGGCCCACAGTTCAAGAAGATGGCGGCGATATTGTTTTTGTGGTAAATACTTTCAAATAATGTAAGAAACGTTCTTAATGCAAAGTTTGCAAAAAAATTTGCTTTAAATTTCAGGGCTTTGAAGAGGGCATCGTTAAACTTAAAATGCAAGGTTCATGTACGAATTGTCCTAGCTCTGTAGTGACTCTCAGAAAAGGCGTGCAGAATATGATGCAATTTTACATACCAGAAGTTTTAGGCGTTATGCAGGTAGAAGATGAAGTTGACAAAATGGCAAAAGTGGAATTTGATAAACTTGAAAAGAAAATTGCACAAGCTCCCACTACTGCAAAGGATAAATAATAAACTGAATAATTTACTTGAAGAATACTGTTCAGTGATATTTTGCACTAGTTGTATATTATGAATGATATATATTAGAAAAAATATAATTTATATTATATCAAATTGTATGTTTTGTTTTTGTATACTGATATAACTTTAGCTACTGTAATATTTTTTCAGAATAAATGAGATCGCTAGTTATTAGTTTGAGAACCTTCTAAGATCTTATATTAATATTATCTTTAACTTAAAAATAAACTTAAAAGGAAGTAGTGTTATTCTCACAAATTTGGTTTTCAGTCTGAGGACGTTTATTTTTGCAATTTTATACAAAATGTTATCTATCTCGTAGATACAGAAACTTGCCATACTCTGATGGTGTTGTCAGAGTAACCGGCAAAGAGGGTTTGTCCATCAGTAGACCAGGCTAGAGACAAACACTGAGGAGGTTCAGCCTTGCTTGTAGCAGAGACGATCTCTGGTTTGAGCTCTTCGACCATTTCCTTACTTTCAAGATCCCAGATCTTAATGTAGGGTCCGAAAGCTGCGCACAACCAGTAACGGTTGGGGCTGAAGCACAAGGCAGTAATGATGTCATTGTGGTCCAAAGTGTGCAAGTGCTTTCCATCGTTTAAGTCCCACAACATAGCTTTGCAGTCCTGTAATAAGAAAAAATAATTACATTTCTGTGTTGATTTTGAATTGGAACTCGGAAGAAAATAATTTTCTTCAGTCCCATATCCGCAAGCACTCATAAAGTTCATGTTTAATTAAAAAGTTTCATCATGTGAATTGATAGTACAAAGAATCATAAAAACAATATCCTACTACAAGTAAAATATTGCAAATTCATTACCTTGCCACCAGATGCGCAGAGGGAACCGTCTGGAGATACGGTAACAGTATTCAGGTAACCAGAGTGGCCATTGTGATTAATCTTCAATCTACAGTTGGTCAGATTCCATACCTGCAACAAATGATTGGTTACTTAAGAAAATTCAAGAGGCTATGAAAATTTCACTTTAGACTTTATTAACGTCAGTCCCATATCCGCAAGCACTCATAGAGTTCATGTTTGATTAGAAAGTTTCATCATCTAGATTAATAGTCCAAATTATAATCATTAAAACAATATACGAATAAAAATGAACTATGGAAGTTACCTTGACAACTCGGTCCCAACCAGCAGAGACGATGATAGGATTCGAATGATTCGGTGAGAAACGCACGCAACTAACCCAGTCACTATGTCCATCATCTTGAATTGTGTATTTGCACTCAGCCAAGGTGTTCCAGAGTTTGATAGTCTTGTCCCTCGATCCAGAGACAATTTGACGATTGTCAACTGAAAAGGCGACGCTCAAGACATCCTGCCAACACGTAGAAAGTAATTATATTTAGATATTTTTCTTGCAAAAAGTATGAGACTTATTCTACTTGAACTTGTTTCAAAATACCTACATCTAATACTTACAAAGTGGAGAGCAAATGCATAGCCCACCTCTTCTAATTTTTGTTCAAAAAAAAAATATAAAAAAAAAATGCTTCAGTTTTTGTTGTTTCTCACATCAAGAAGCAAGATGCCTTCCGGCATAACGTTGCACATGAAAGTAACGTTCTCCTTTATCAGAATGAATTCTGGAATTGTTCTTAAAGGTACTTAGTATGACCACACCTTAGTATGATCTTCGAATCTCCTGGTGGTACGACCGGCAGCCAAGTCCCAAAGTCGCAGGGTCTTGTCCCAGGAACCGGAAAGGGCGTAGTTGCCATCGGAGGAGAGGACGACATCACTGATGAAGTGGGAATGTCCGTAAAGGCGCTTTTGTGGGATACCGTAGTTGGCTTCGTCCCGGGTCAACTTCCAGACAATTAAAGTCTTGTCTGCAAATTTAAATGAATGTAGTGTAATTGAAATTTTAAAGAAATTATCAAAGTCACTTAAGATTAAACTAGAAATCATGGAAAATTACACAGATATAAAATGGAAATTTACACGGTCGAACAAAATTTACATGTTCTTTTCGTATTTTATATGCTCGATTCCTAGCATAAATTTACACAGAATTTTTCAGTGTAGAATGGTGTCAGAATATAGAAAACATCTCTGAGAATAAAGCTTTAAAATCAAATTTTTCGCAAAAAGAAATTAATTAAGAAATTATTGTGATTATGAATGTATCAAAAGAGTTTAACGTCAATACGGGAAATAAGAAAAAAAAACATTAATAGTCGGCAAATATGCAAAAGAGGTTATGTCACTTTTCCTTTCGCTCTAATTACAAATTATCTGCACATAATATTAAACGAAGTATTAAAATGAAAAACGTAAAGAGATTGAACAAACGATATGAGAAATTATAAAGGATGAAAGCTTATTAATAAATGCTAAGAACTAAATCGGCATATTGTTGACAACTCACCACGCGAGGCAGACAAAATCAGATCCGAATATTTCGGATTTGTAGCAATTTGGGTAACCCATCCATTATGGCCCCGAAGGGTGCCTCTCAGCTGAAGAGTTTCAGTCATTTTTTAACACTTTCGAAACTAATATAATGCCGATGGAAACGGATTATTCAGACAAGATGAAATCTACAACACATAGGTTTCATTTGCCTGTCTTGAAAAGAAAGAAACGGAAACGGCGCCGGGGTGGAAATAAACGACTACCTCTAGCGGAGAAATGTGTAAACAGTTTGAGCGGCAAATTTAAAAACTATCCTCTATGGTAGATGATATAATGAATCTCAAAACAAAAGAATTCCAAGCTAACCATCAAAAATTATTATTATAATAAACGTATAATGTATATGTACATTTTATTAGTCAAAAATAAGTATTGTAATTAAACGTTCATTAAAATTTCTTATAATGTTGATTTTACACGACAATTCGTATTACGAAAGTAGAAAACCAGAAAAAGATTTGGGTGCATGTAAAAATTGTTTGCGATTCATTTGGAACAAGGAGAAGAAATCATTTCTTGATAGAACTGCTAATGAATGGGGTAATAATTGTCATTTATATTAATTTTAATTAAAAGTAATTATAAGTCATTTTGTACAGCTACAGTTAGCCTCTTCTATTTCTGTTTCTTCGGAGTTCTATTCTCGATATTCGGCTTCCAATTATGGATTGCAGTTTATTATATTTCTTGCTTGGATAAGCCCTATTTTGAACTCAATAAGCAAGTTTCGAGACGAGAAGGCAGAAGTATCGATTGGAAGCCACCATTTTACGAAAGTCCAGGTATAATCTAATAATTTTATACTGCTTTAGTTCTAAAATTAATAAAATATCGTTTTTAAAAGGCATCACATTTCATCCCAACATCTTTTTTCCATCAACATCGCCTATAATTTGGATTAATGATTTACATACTCAAAGTAGGTTCGAGAGATATATTCAATCTCTGAATGATACTTTTCAAGGTTGGCAGTACATATTGATTTCAAAATATTTATGGCATTAATTAATAAAAAAATTATAATCGTATCTATTCCAATATTATGCGAATATTATGTAAATATTTTTATAAAGAAAAACTTGACCGTATTGAAAAATTCCACGTAGGAATCTATGTGGGAAACTTTGTTTTGTAATTTGCATCCTACTCTCTAAACTTGAATCAGTGAAATTCCACTGAAATTTTCAGTAGTCCAATGAATTTTCTCATATGGTTTCCTATATACATAGGAATATATATATACAATTTTCTATATATATATAGTTTCTTACATGGAATTTTTCAACAGGAGAAGCTTTTATTAAAAAATATTTAATTCTAATAAACAAAATATTTTAGAATATCTGAAAGATGAATCCGGTTATGATCCTGCCTGTATTGAAGGTCAAGTAAGAGATTATAAAACAAACGTATCATGCTTTTTTGATATAAAGCGCCTTGGTGTTTGCGGATCACCTCCTTATGGATATACAAGACCCGTTAAGCCTTGCGTTATAATTAAGTTAAATAAGGTTTATCATCCACTATTCAATTATTAATATTATTATTTTATTAATGTTATTACTATTAATGTTAAATGTTTAAACCTAGTATTGTTTAATACAGAGATTCAATTGGGTTCCCGATTGTTTCAATCAAACATCATTATTACCTGAGAATATGCCTATGTGGTTAAAAAATGTTATCAGATCATCTACACAGGTACGCAATTTAATCTAAGTATCGATTCCTCTTACCGACACTTATATCGGCATCTGAGGGTTTTTTGGCCCGTACTAAATTGAGTTTATTATATACAGTAAATTATTTTATTACGTGTCTAACGTGTTTTTATTACGTAGTCTAACGTGTGGTTGTCCTGCGATGGAGTAAATAATGTTGATAAGGAATTCACTGGTAACATTGAATATTTTCCAATATCTGGTTTTCCCGCACAGTACTTTCCATTTAATGGTCGTAGAGATTATCTTGCGCCCTTGGTTGCTTTATATTTTACTAATTTAACAGGTAAAGTTACTTATTTGAAAGTTCAGAAACAAGCGATACTTAAAAATTGAATGTAATCTTTCAGAAAACATTAGATTTATGTCCTGAAAATCATTTTGTTACAGTGGACCGACTGATTACAGTAGAATGCAGAATATGGGCTGAAAATATTGAGCATAAACGTCCACTAGACTTTCAATTAATGTTTAATGCACACTAATTTCTAGTTTAAGATATAATTACCACCAGTCCTCATTTGTAACACGCCAAATTACTCTGTTATTAATTATTGCAACATTAAACTCGTTTCTCGTTGAAATTATATTTATTATTATCAATAACAGCTGTTGTCGATCATTTTAATTCTTTGTTTAATTCTAATAAAATCAATATTAGGAATTTTTTCAAGGTAAAATTGTTTTGACAGTTTTCTCGGTTTTTTCATTCGTCTCACGCGATGGTCTTTAAATTTAAATTAAATCTTTAATATCATTTGTACATGGTCAAGATTTTTCTTTGCTTTTAGTCTATTCGTCATCCATTTTATATTTTTTTTATAAAAAGAATTAATCTTTTTTCATGACAATCGATATACTGAGATGACTGTTGTGTGGAAAATATTTTCAGTTTATCAATTTATGTAATATGGGTATGCGGAATTTGTTTTATCGATTAGTTTATCAGGTTCACAATAGAAGAAACTATGCATTTAGATCACGACGTGAAGCAACTGAACCATGTGGGTGAAGATACTGATAAGAATCATGTAATATATGCTATACAGTACATACATATATTATAGCCACATTGCACATATATACATTTCAATAATCGGTGCAGCGGAGTAATTGCTATCGCCTGTCGTTCGCCTTACGCGAAACCAGTTCTGCACATCACAATTTCTGCAGTTATTGCTGATCACTCGACAATGTAACCGATATTTGTCTCGTCCCTGAAAGAACCGGGTCCAAGCATTCACGTGTGCCACATCGTGTGGTCGAACAAACTAACTAAAGTATACGAGCCAGAAACTCTTATTATTTTCATTTCCTTTTGAGTATAGTTCGCGCATTCAGTGACTTTTTGTTCAACATCAACCAGAGCAGATAACTTTGAATCTTCGAACGACAAAAGTTTCCGGAAACAAATATTTCATTTAATATTACATGCGCGGAGTTGGTTTCATAATATCCTCTTTTAAAAGAATATGTTACGACTTATTTTGACGAAAGTCGTAAAATACGAGTGATTTGTGAAACGAGGTGATAAACTATGTTTTTTGATATTATTGGAACTCAGGTGTGACCCTCAACTAAATATAACGCAATTATAAATTCAAATAAGATTTCAATCACAAAGACATCATTAGAAATCTTGCAAAACTCTTATGAATTGTGAGCGTTTCTAAAAAATGGTGCAAGAATTTTCGAAGCATGCTACAATATTTATAAGATCTGATTTTCTCGGATAAAAACCAAAACCTTGCTCTCAATCTGGCTCTTACGTTTCATTAAAATAAATAAATCCAGACATCTTTCCATTATATTCAATAAACAGTGTATACGTAATATATAAACAGTAACAAAAATGACGATCCGATTGTTGAATCCGTTGAATATATTTCAATTTCATTTTCGCTTTCATGCATAAAACATGGTCATAACGGTTTTCACCACATCTGATCTATAAACAATTTTTTTTTAAATTTAAACAGGCCTAAATATTATAAATAATCAAAAAAAAACGAAAAAGATTAAAGAAAAGATTTAATTGCTCTTAAAATAGTAATAATTTTTTTCTCAAATTTCTGTCATTATTTTTGAGAATAAAACCTGGTGATTTTGACATTCAGTCAGTAGATCAGTGATCCACGATCTCATTCCCTCTCCTCTCATCGGGAAGAGTTCCAAAGTTAGATTCGGGGTTCGCACACGTTCAACTTGGAATTGCCTCTTGGATTTCTGTCCATGTTCAGCCTTGAGTGCGTGCAGAGCGATTCTGAGGAACAGTTTGATTTTTCCTTTTTCATCGTTACTTGTGACGTGTAAAAATGAGTGTTCCGGGAAAACATGTGCAAAATGGAACTTATGAATTCGATTATATGCGAAAACCAATTACCAAAACGAAGTGGCAGGCATTCAAGGATGGAATGTATAATCCACAGGAAGGCACTATACTAGGTCACACGGGAAAACAGTGGGGTAATTACAATCAATTTTAAATTTAAAAATTCCAGACAAAAAATTGTTTCAAATTAAATTACCTGTTAAAAGACACATTTAAATTGCAAAAATAAATATTAAACTCTTAGGTAATACACATTTTCCTCATAATAGCTTCTAAAGGAACTTTTTATGACACTATGATGATAGATAGTTGGATCATAAATACGAGAAAATGATCAGAAATTTGAATTTTAATCAGTTTAGTCCAGTCATGTATTTATAATCCTTGAATTTAATTAGAAGATCGTTTAAAATCTAATTTTCTAATATTCCAATTAGTTATACCAAAATTTCCGTACGAATAGTCCTGACATTATTTTGAAATTAACTGTTAGCAGACTGTTAGTATTCATAAGTACATTTAATAATTTTAGAAGTTTGCCTTGTCAGTAGAGAAGAATTTATACTTCCTGCCCTTCAGAAATTTCATTGAATGATATGTTCACTGGAATTTTACACGAATTAGACACTTCCTTTGCTTGATAGTTTTGGTAATTGTGTTTGGTTAAAGCCAAGGTGATATAAGTATAATATTCTCTTATACGCTTAAAAGATTAATTGATTTAAAATGAATCCTTAATATTCTCATGTCCAAATTCGTTCCCTATTCAAATAGAATCTATTTTCTGTGTTACAATATTGAATATATACTGACTTTTTTTTATATATTTGAAACACGTGTGCTTCGCTTAATAAGAGCGACCTTTATTGATTTAGAGGGAATAAATAACTTCCTATATTAAATCAATTAGTTTAATTTTTTGAGAACAGAAAAATTAAATAATTTCTCAAAATATATACGAAGATCGTCCCGAATTTCGGGGGTGATCTTCCAAATATATAGGCGACTCAGCCAAATATATAATATATAGATTTGAAAAGTTAAGGCTTGATAAGGAATAAATAGAATCACATAAATGGTGTCAACTCTTTTACTTTTTATATTGGATTTCTATTTGATGACTCATATAAGTTTCCGATAAATAAATTTTACTTTGCCTTATAAAAGCTGCTCTCTTGACACACCCTTGTGTACGTTTGTACGACCCCAACGATAATACTGCTAGCAATTACCCTCTTTTATCACTTCTTCCTGTTCACACAAAGCTACAATTACATACACCACAAAATTATCTATATGATCTCTTAATTAATTGATCATTTCTTTGCAACTCACTTGACACTTAACTATAGACTTCAAAAATATATACAATATATATTTATCATTCCTTAAGTATAAAACTGTTCCTTCAGTCTATTCCAGTATCATGAATAAAAATAATATAGTTTTCAATTTCGAAGCAATCACAAAGTTTGTTGACTCGTATATCTAATTATTATTTATAACAGTGTATATAAATATTTTAGTAATTTAATAAAAAAACGTTAAAATTTTTTTCATTGACTGATGTCATGGTGAAAAAATTCTTACGAATTCACACGCTCTCACCAAGAACGTGTAAAAAATGCTAAGTGCTCATGGTATGCATGTGTTAAAGAAAAAGCATTTTAAATGAAAAACATTGACATAGGTATATAGAGTGAAATTTTTCATAATGTGAAAAATAACAACGCTTTCTCTCATTAATGTTAGAATCCCATTCATTACACATATGCAGCATCACATAGTGTGTATAACCGGTTCGCCATCGATAGGCAAGACAATTATTCATGAATATTTTACCTATGAACATTTCATGCACATCTTATTTTATTCTGAAAATATTCAGGTAGCAATATGGATGAAAATTTGGACTGTGTTTTCAAAATATCCAATTGAATTATGTGTGAAAGTTTACAAAAGGAAGTACATAAGAAGGTCCATGAAAAATTTCCACCTGGAAAATAATTCTCCGTTTGGAAAATAATTCTCCACTTGGAAAACTAATTCCTTAATTATCTTCAAGATTTTTTTTTAAATGGGTCAATTAGAAAAATCAAACTTGTGACCCTGAACGTGGCGCGAGTTTCTTTTGGATAGGGAGCTATATTTAGTTGATATTTTGGCCCATATCCCAGTTTTGATTATTTCAGCTTGGACAGTAAATGAGTGAAATATTTTCACCACAAATTAATATAAAACTTAATAGTTTAATCCTTATTATAATATTCGGTATACGTTGCTAAATTTTTAATACATGAAGGAATAAGTAATGAATATATAAATACAAATAAATGAGAAAAGTTGCCGCTTGTGTACAATTGTTTGAAACAGAACACTGTTTCCTAGTAAGTTTGTTGTTGAATTATATAATTAGATATTGGATTATATGTTCAACAAACGTCACAATACGTAACTACATTCTCAAATTGAAGGTCACATTTACATTTATATTTCAAGAATCTAATTTTTCAAAATGTATATAGCTTTAGATAATTCATGGACTCAGTATAATGATCAAATTTTATATCCTCAGGTGTGACTGGCCTTTTTTACTTATGCTTCTTCAGTGGCTTGGCTGTTTTCTTTGCGATTTGTTTTAAGGGTTTGATGGCCACAATCAGCGATGAAAGACCAACGTGGATTCTCGATGAAAGTCTGATAGGCTCATCACCTGGTGAGAATTAAAAAATGAATATTAATACTTTTCACTTTTCTTCGGCTCAAATGTTTCCCTAAATTTCAGCATTCTATTGTGGTTGAGTATAAACTAAATTTGTGTTTTTCAGGTTTAGGATATAGGCCCATATCCGAGAATGTGGAAGAGAGGAGCATGATTTGGTATAACGCAAAAAATGAGACGTGGGTTCAAATGTGGGTGAAACGTTTAGACACATTTTTAGCAAGTAAGCTACATTATATTTAAATTAAATGTTCCTTACTGTTTCGTATTGAGATTTTAAGAAATATGGTTTTCTTTTTATTTCCTTCTATGATCCCTTACAAAAAAATAGTATAGAGAAATAAGTATAAGAATTATAGGAATGTCAGTGTAATGATTTTCCTAAACTGATCTTCTTATAATATATTTTCTTTAAGGAATATATATTGTATATTTTTTTAAATATTGCATATTAATATCTAGTAACATTTTGATTTATTCAGATTATCAAAATACTTCTTTATTGCCTACTGGAGGTAAAAATCAAGAAAATTGCAATTTTGGACATTCCTTAACTCCTGGAGCAGTTTGTAAAGTTGATACTGATCAGTGGGAATCTTGTTCGCCCAAATTTGGATATGGGTTCAAAGATGCAACACCTTGTATTTTCATTAAATTAAACAAGGTAAATAAAAGTTAAGCTTTGATAATCTTTGAACGTACTGTAACATAGTTTAGTATTAAATTATATATACATGATTTCAGATATACGGTTGGATACCGGAATATTATAACAACACGAATGAACTTCCTGAAGACATGCCAAAACAACTTAAAGAACACATTTCGAGTCTCCCAATTGCTCAGGTTGGTTAAAGAATTTTGAGTATTTTCGTTTGTGTTAATTTTGCAATACAATTTATATTTCTATCAAACTTGGATGGAATTACGTTTACTTTAATTTAATTTAATTTGAATTTTCAGCGCAACACAGTATGGTTGTCATGCAAAGGAGAAAATCCACTGGACAATGAAAGCATTGAAGAAATAAAATATTTTCCACGAGGTCCACAGGGATTTCCAGGATATTATTTTCCTTACACAAATCAAAAGGACTACCTCAGTCCTCTCATTGCTGTACAATTATCAAAAGTAGCAAGTAAGTAATGATAAGACATTTCATAATGATGAATCCATAGGGAAAAGCCATGAAGGGTTTTTTTGTTAGAAAAATTATATTTACCCTATTTTCCTTTTGTTTTGCAGAATCGGTTCAAATTAATATTGAATGCCGAGCCTGGGCGAAGAACATTAAGTACAGCAATTACAAGTCAGAAAGGACAGGTCAAGTGCATTTTGAAGTCCTGATTGACAATACTGATTCGAAAAATTAACGAATACCAAATAAGAAAAACAGTGGACGTCATGTTGTAGATAATTGCGAGTATATTTCTGATATAAATATCTCGGGAATTTGAAATATGTAACTACATTTAATATACTGCAAGTCGAGAGAAGTCCGACGTGCATTCCTATACACTGCTAACGAATTTTAAAACAAAAACCATGAACGTGAATAAATCATCTAAACCAAAAAATATAATTTACATTCCGAGGCTCTGTTCGTGTTTTTGTATGCAATATTTTATCTGTTATTCTCGAGTATCAGGATATATATATATAATTTAGCAATATCTTTTTTTTTTATAAAATCCAAATCAAAGAATACGTATTTTGTAAATCATTTATTATATCGATGTACCTTGTTTGCTTTATTTCATGTAAAACTTGCTTATAAAGAGATATGTCATTTTGAAATTTCATCAAGAGGCATTCTTGGACAATATGTGACATTCGTTAGTCCGTTTTATATGAAATTTTAAAATAAAATTATATAATGATGGTATATTTATAGTACAAAGTATGCTAAATGTAATTCTTAGGTAATTTGTATACGAGATAACTGAATTAATGTAAAATAAAAATAATTTTTAATGAGTTATTGAGTTCAATAATTTTTTATAAATTCGGATGATGAATATTTCCCCATCATCAGATATAAAAGTAGAAAAAAATTCTAAACTTGCTATTATACACTTTATTTTCATTCATTACCTTGTAACTTAAGAACATAATTATTTTACAAGATCTTCTACAGAGAAAAGCATCACACACACTAAATCTGTATACATGTAAAAATTAAAAATAATGATAAGTGAAAGCCATAAAATTGTAGTTTAAACTAGAAACGGCATTATAGCAATTTTTAAATCTTTAAATTTTAGTAGATTTAATATTATCATGATTACAATGAGTTCAGGTGATTTATCCCTGACGATAAAACTATTGACTAAAAAATCCTGGCAGTATTAAGGGCAATATTGTCATTTGCAAATATTGTTTGTCGTAACTTTTAGTTTAAAATAAGCTTCTTTATCCGCATTATTTTTAAAAATTTAGCCAATATTATTTTCTCGATAGTTGTTTTTTTATAACGACCTGTTTATTCAAACATTTGAAAATTGCTGCACAATACCAACTAAAAGTGAATATTAAAAATGCTGAGAATACAATAATTTGAATCAATTTTAATATTTTGAAGTATACAAACATAAAATCCATACCATAAGTTTTCTATTAACAGCTAGTTGAAACTTAACTTTAGATAGTACTAAAAAGTACTAAAATTTCTTTATTTAGGTAAATCGTAATCGGAACCTAAACTGTTGGGTCATTTCGGTATTTACAAGTTACATGTATGTAAACGTGAATAATAGAGTATTTTCAACATTACAAAACTTGCAAGAATCGATAAGATTTTTAAAAAAATGTTCTATCTCTGCACATGGCAATGTTCACCTAGTTCGAAAATCCCCTAAATTTATTTTTCACAGTCTCTTATATAAAGGAGAAAAGTTATTAGTAGGTAGTGCTGATTCTAGAGATCAAAACTCTCGTGAAAAAATCTCTCAGATCTTACACTGAAATTAATTTTAGGAAGTACTATCATTAAATATATAAATGTAAAAAGCATCGAAATGCTATTCAAATTTATTGATACTTAAGTGTTGGATAAATTCAGAGAAATTTTTTCACACAGAAATCTAGTTGCAAATCTCATTTCCATTCTCGATATGAGTTAGAAATTCAAAATTAATGTATAGACTGAATTATTTTTATTATCATTTTAATCCCAATTTTGAGCAATTTTTTCACTGTCTATTACTTTCACAGTGAAATCGAGATGAAAATTGGACATTTTTTTCTACTCAAATTTAAGTATTAAAATGTATGTAGGTCTAAATTTATCTGAGATTATTTTATATATTAGTAGAACTTTGAAAAAAAGTTTAACAGTAAGTATTGTTTCATATTTCTGTTATTCTTTTTATGACACTTGCCATGGTATACTTATTGCATATTGAAAAATTTTTCTTTACATATTTTCGATTAAACACTTGTGAATCTACAATTCTAGCAAACTTACGCGGTATAGGTAAACAAAATTGTGTTCGGATTACTCTACTATATGCAGCTCACAACAGCTCACAATTTGACGACGTCACACCTTTGACGGTGTAAAAATTTCAACTGAAGATTCTAAAAAAGAACTCTTTCGTTAAAAACACACTTATAAAAACATTTTTTTTATAATCTCTATAAGAAATTCCTCTAACTTATAAAGTTAGGAGAAATAAAGGTAAATATTTTCGATAATTTAGAAATACATGTTAAAAAGTAAAATGTATATTTTAGAATTCTGGGGATTCAATCAAAGAAATCTATTGACTTACAAGGAGACCCAAAAGCTTTCTAAATATATTAGACAGAATATTAAATTATAATAACAGGTATTATTTTCTAGCCTACTCTATTTAAAAAAAAATATATAATACATCTTTGAAAAACGTAAAAGACGTTCATGGAACGTGTTTTCTTGAAAGAAAGAATCCGATATTTGAACTTGCGCGCGTGGCAACAAACATAAATTGATCAATTCGAAGAGATCTATTCTTTACAACACAGTGGCGAACGTTGCAGAAATAAATCTGCAATAACGTAAATGATATTATACTTAATGTTAAAATTGTAAAATCCAAAGAGTCAAATTATTTTCGGTATAAAATCACTTAAAGGATTCCTAAAAAAGTTCTCAGAACCTGAAAGAAACTTCTCCGCGAGTTTCTTTGAATGCTAAAAAAGTATAATTTCTTAAAAGATAAAGTAATCGTTTTGCGATTATGATCTTTGATCGTGGTGTGAAAAGTGAACACATTAGAGGTTCTATCATAGAGATCACAAAGTGCAACACTGATAGCTTAAGACTTCTCGAAACGTTCTCATTTAAGGCACCTTTCTGTGTCAAAATTCAGCCTTTTCAAACAACCTGATATAACCCGCTGGTTGTAATACGAATAAATCGATAAAGTCCGGACTAATCTATTTGCAAGAAATTAAATTTGATCTTCCTGCAAATTTAACAATCACCCTCCCATTTCACATCTGATAAATCAATATTGGTAAAATTTTTATGAAGAACTAAAAATGAGTATCCAGATCCTATCAGTTTATTCGTATTCAATATTCTACATGATTTTAGTAAGATGGAAAGATAAAGGCTATCCCGACATGGAAAAGCGAACGTTCGTGAAAAAGATATTGTATTTTTTGAGCTACAAGTTTCTCTTTTCTTTTAGAAAATCAATTATTCAGTTCTTATTTCGAATTAGGATAGAACATCAGATAGTATCTAAAAAAAAATCGAAGCAAAGGGCTAAAAAAACCAACGTCAATGGTCGTTTTTTTCTCTAAACTACATAAAACTTTATACAAAACTTAGGTTGCTGCGATAATTTGCGTCTTGCGATAATCTCAGTGCTCAATTAATAATAATTTTTCTTACCTAATAACTACAACGTGTTTGCAACAATACCTACGCTCTTCGTATTTAACACTTATCCTCGAGAAGTATCGTGACTAATTGTGACGAACTGAGTTCAATTTACAATTGTTACACTATCAACTATTTCATACTCACAGACCTAGACATGTAAAAAATGACGATCAGGCAAAATCCTTTGTTCGTAACAACCTGATTCTCATTCATCTTCTCGAGTCGTATGAAAGGCAAAATCGCATTCTCTAAGAATACTAAGGATCTACGCTTTACGATGACAACAATGATTACTATTTGAGATTCGTGCTTTGCGAATTCAATGCAACAATATTTGGTTGCCTCTTCAGTCTATCATAAGCTCAAAGTGTACAGATCCTTGTTTATCGATTCGGTTGTGAATAATGTTCTTAGCCCAGGCCTTACATTCCACATTGATGAGAATTCCGGCTAAAAAGGTTATAGAGTATGTTAAATACACGTGTTCTTCTACAATTGCACTCTAAATGGGATTTTATAATGTTCAGATGCAATTGAAGAAAATTTTACAGATTTAAACTTACTTCGTGGTCTCAGAAAGTGAACAGCGACTAAAGGACTCAAGTATCCCTCCGCGTTTTCGTAGGGATAGTAGTACCCAGGGAATCCTTGAAACTGGTTTGGAATTATTGAAATCGGTCCAATGTTTTCTTGGTCGGCTGGATTTTCGCCTTCGCAAGATACCCAGATTGTATTACGTTTATTTCTCTGACTATCTGGAATATTTCGAATGTGCGCTTTCAAAGACTCAGGCATCTTTTCTGGTAAGTTTCTAGTGTCGTTGTAAAATTCTGGTCGCCACCCGTAAATCTAATTTAAAAAAACATCATAATAAATAATTGTATATTGTAATAATAATTGTTGTATTGAATTTTGAATCAGCTTAGAGAAAAGATATACTTTTTTCCTTTACATACTGTTTATTAGAAAATATTACCTTGTTTAGCTTCAAGAAGATACAGGGAGATGCCTTGTGATAATTAAATTGATTTTCTTGATTGCAAGGTGAAAAATGCTTTACGTCGACATTGCAAACTTGACCGGGTTTGGGTTGAGTGTCGTAGTCACAGTTGGCAATATTCGCTCCAAGACCAGGTCTTGTTCCAGGAGTTTTGTACTCTGAAAAGAGTTCAATAATAATTAGTATTATCTCTTTTAGATTCAATCAATTTATTTTAAAAGACATAAAAAATAGTGTTAAACTTACGCAGCAAAAACTTCTCCAGAGATTGGACCCAGTGTCTGAAGTTTCCTGGATCTGTTCCCTTGTACCAAATCAATGTGCTTTCCACATTTTCGGATGGTGGTAGTGGCCTGAATCCTAAGCCTGAAGAATAATAAATATTAAGCTAAATTCTGTAACTTAATTTGAGGATAGGAAAGTGATGACACGTTTCCTCAATTCTTTCTACTAACCAGGATTTGTTCCAATAAGTGATCGTTCCAACTGCCAAGTTGGTGTTCTTGGATCAACTGTTTGGTAAAAGCCCCAAAAGCAAATTGCCACAAGAGCAGCCAGTATTCCATAGAAAATTAAGTAGAAAAGTCCAATTTTCCCTGCAAATAAAAATTTTATATTAGCATGTTTCATTGTTTTCTAAATATATTATTATTAGTTTATGAGGAAGAATGTGCCTTTAATATGCGAGGATCATAAATTTATGAAAATTAGAGAAAAAATACTCGAAAAGGAACATTTTTTAGGGTGTAAAGGCTAATTTTATTAAACAGAAATTCCAATTTTAAAGAGATCAAAAGGCTCTGTCAAGTGGAGCAATTCAATTAAGAATTGATTGAATGGATAGTAAGCCGCGAGGTCAGTTCAGTTTCTACGAGGTATTTGACAATGAGTCAACGATTATTCCATCATCCAAAAGTCATTTACACTGCGAACTACCTTAAGGGAACCAATTACCTCTCCACAAAAAATCATTTTGCATTTAGAAACTGCAATTAAATTCAGGTGTAAATAATAAATATAAATAAAGATAATAAATTTGAACAGAGGTCTGAAGTAAGAAAAATATTTCAGTATCAGAGCTGCTAAATTTAATCTGATTGAATTTGTACAATACATACTTAACATAACAAGATAAATAATAATTCTTTACATGGAAAAAACATTTTACATCATAGAGTTAAAAATATCCCAAGGTTAGTCATTGCACACAAATTTACACTTATTTAGAATATTTCAAATTTTATTTTGAATATTCAAAGTTAGTGCTCTGAACTAGAAAGAATATTAAAATAAATGTAGGGGATTCCATAGGGTTGTCAATCATGTGATATAAAACTAGTTCAGTCTGTTTGCAAGTAAGATCCAAAATGCATTAATTTTTTTTACCAAATGAAAAAAATATTCAAGAAAATTGATGTTACTTTCTGCAAACTAATGCTACAGTTGCAAAACTGTTGTGTAACGATTTGAGCTAAGAAGACCTCTGATAATTTTTTTTTTTTAAGGATTCTATTAACGTTATCAAAGGGTTCTATTGTTGCAAAGATTGCGACAATCGTAATAAACAGAAGTATGCAGACGTTTTATGCTCATCCGGTGGAGACGTCACGACACGTTACTGATCCCAGGTTTCGGACTCTGTTCTGAATGGTCCTACGTAGCAATGACTGTATGGACGATGGACGCGGCATGGTCGCGTGGGTGTACCCTTCGAAATGGCCCTAGGTTACGTAATGCAGTAATGCCTCTCCATTTAACGTCAATTGACCTCGTTGTACACGTTTGTGCTAAGGGAAGTTCAACAATTACTATTCAGCGTCGCATGAGCGTTTGTGTTGGAACTCAAAACATGTGCAATCTACTTCCGCCTTATTCTCTTCTCTTCGCGATTTGCGCGCACTCACACCTGTTGCTGCTGCCTTCTCGATATCATGTAACCAAAGCATCGAAATTTCAGTTAGATCGTTTAAAAGGTGACCATAAATTTGGCAAGAGGACATAAATTTGACAATGTAGAGGACAATAAAAATTCTTCATTAATCTACCCAGTCAATACAAAATTGAAGGTCGTTTTTAGAACGTCTTCGAAATATTTCTAAGTCATCTCAGTACCCATAGTCATCAAATCAGTTTTTAATGATTCTTCAGGAACTTCGCGAAATTTAAAGAAACTTTAAACGATTTTAAGATGATTTAAGTGATTTAAGGAATTTCAAAGAATTTTTGAAAAATTCAAAAAGGTTTTTGAATTTTCAAGAAATTTTGTAAAATTTTTAGACATTTCTAATGATTTTAAAGAATGTCAAACGATTTAAAGTCATTTATAAAGGTTCCAAAGGAGTGGAAGAGATTTCAAAATATTTTAAAGGATTCTAAGAGATTTAAAATGATTTCAAGGGATTTTAAGAGACTTTACAAGTTTTCAAGACAATTTGAATGATTTTATTTTTATTACTTCAAGCGATTTGAAGTTATTTAAAAGGACTTCTAAGGATTTAAAAAGACTTCTAACGATTTGAACGGATTTCAAAATAAAGGTTTGAATAAATTAAAAAAAAATTTTTTTTTTTAATTTCAAGGGATTTCAAGAGACTAAGTAATTTTGAGAAAGTTTAAAGGATTAAATGTTACATGTGTAGATTATTTGACATTAAATTTTGCTAAGTAAATAACTGCCAAGTTCAGCATATTTTTTATTGGACTTCGTTAAGGCCGTCTATTATAAGATAAGAGATAAATCAGAAGATAAGACAAAGTTCGCAAAAAAAGCTAGCATTGAATGAAAAAAATACTGTTTCAAGTACAGATTATGTAAATGCAATAATATTATTCGTACTACTGTACGAACAAAGACGTATATTTAGGAACGGAAATCCTCCCACCTGGATATAACCCCATACTCAGAAAGTTGGATAGAACTGGATTAAATCTGATAGAATTAGTCAGAAATTGTCCAATTCAAACTGCTGTTAACGCACACTATTAAACTCTCTGGTGGCTGCAATGTTATTTAATCCAGTATCATTTCCTCCTAAGGTACGAGTGAATAGGGACTATTTAAAAGTATAGCAAAGACCGAACTGAAAAAGATGTTTTCTAAAGACAAGTCGAAACAATTAGGATTTCAACTTTACCTCGGCTCATTTTCTGCCCAAACTCATTTCGAACCTCCAACTACGTCGTTTATAATCGAACTTTTGTAGAAGAAAATGTTAACAGCCTTCTGTTATAAAATTCATTTCCATAAATTTTATACACTGACATTATAGTGATTTATTCACTGGGATTATTAAAATCTCTAATAAAATCAATTATAAATTATCAACGCATAAGCCATTTTATTAGGTAATAAGGTACAATATGATCCAATTTAAGCACAATCGTTAAAAAGTGGCTTTTTTAAGATATACTTGGTTTCAGTTTAATTGCATTATACTTGTAGACTTGCGATGATTCATACTGTGTATATAACGAATAGGAAGTCTGACGTACCATTGAACTTAAGGGGTTACTGGATCATACGAATTTAATGTCATTGTCGCAGATAACACATTTGAAAGTTCAGGTACTATCAATCTGATCATGTGTTGCGATAATGTCAAGAGTGTCTTATAAGTGAACCCGCGTATGCGTGAGTCTTTGACCCTCCGAGGGTTAAAACACACCTTGCAACGGAAATATTGAGGGAGTCCTACTTGGACACCCTTAATATATGGAGGGGCTTTGCCGTGCCTTTTTTTATTGCTATAACGACTAAGCAAAACTTCTACACGCATGCCTGGCACCTATAATGAAAAAAGTAGGATTTAATCAATGAAATATTGTAAATACAGACAATACAATATTATGTACTTTCCTGGGGCAAGAAAATTACTTTGGTTAAGAAAATATTGTATTGACTATATACACTACTTTTTTTTCAGTGTGACCTCCTACCCTCTCAATAATAATGGGCCAAACAAACTTGGACTCAAAAATGCCCCACTGTCTCATTCTAAAGACACCTAGGATTCCTAAAAAAAAAAACCATGAGTTTTAGAATTTTGCAAACGCTACCCTTCAAATTTCTTCGGTTTGAATTTCGAAAGACATCAAAAATACACACTTATTATGGTTTAAATATTCCTATAGTACTTTGAAATATAATTTTATCTATCATTTACCTGACAAAGATGCGATGATTTTTTTAAATTCGAGATAAATAAATGAATAAATAAATAAATACCAAAATCTGTGTAGTCATACAAAATCACTGATGGAAAATAAAAATAATTCACGTTTGCAAACATAAACGGTCAGTTTATGAGTTAATAATCATTAATTATTCCCGAAGAGGTTTTTTTTAATTTATGTTCTTAATTTTCAGTTAACTATTTGCTTCTATTTACGATTTAAAAACCTTTAAAACCATTTTTACTTCTTTCATGTTTAACAATAATTTATTTATGAGGTAATTTTAAATATAAAACGAATATTATATTTACAATTTATAATTTTAAATGAATTCCGTAATTATCAAATCTTATCAGTATAATGATTAGGTTGAAATGATATTGATTTGATTATTGATAAATTTAAAATGATTAAAATAAGTTGAACCCTCAAAAATGAAAGAACATATTCCGGTTTTATTAACAAATTAAGAAAAAACAGAAATATCTACGAAAAACGTGTCCTTTTTTCGAGAGAGATTTTATTATACACTTGAATACATTCCAAAAGGAACTTTAATGTACTTAAATAATTATTTATTTTCAATTATTTAAATATTAATTATTTTTGAACCATTCTTTACTTAAAAAATTTTAGTACACCCTTCGAATGACATAATTTATCTAATTATAAATTTTTATCAATAACAAATTTTCTGCGACAAGTCTTTCTAATATAGGGGTTGAATCGCTTCTCATGAGAGCGATGGTATATAGAGAAAACCCCCGTCAAGGGGTGGAGAATTTGGTCTGAACTGGTATACACTGGATCTGGGGACCTAAATCCAGTTGCAAGTTGAAAAATCGATAGACGGCCCCTTGTACCTCATGCTTAGGTCAAAATTACATAGTAATTTATATAAAGTATTCATATTAATATTTTTCATTGAAACACTTATTTGCACTTTTTAATAACTGATACAAATTAAATTTGTATAATAGCAACGTTGGAAATATAGGACATGGAGGGATGCTGCATCATCACCGGTTTCAACTGGATTTTACAAAGAATACAAGCCGAAGGGGTTGCTTTCTGAGATGAATTGATTAAAATTGTAAATGGAATATAAAATCAGAAGACAAATTACATTAAATACATTTTTATGACATTGATAATTCAAAAATTAGACAAATTATGGTAATTTTATCAATTATTAAACAGCTAAGCTCATTCCTAACAATTGCCGCCATTATTTTTCCACAAATGTGTTAACATGCTTTTGAAGTAAAGTTTCATCATTATGCCGTCACTTTTAAAAAAATGCTAACTTTGAATTGTTATTAGTTATTGTAAACATTAGAACATCAACCTGATCTTGATATATATTATGTATAAAAGACTTGTCAATCATTTTAGACTGTTCATTAAAAAAGGATATTCAGGCCTTTTTCCATCAACGGTCTCAATTTCGAACTTCACTTCAGAGCTTTACACGTACACATATTAATAACACAACATGAATTTTCTTATGATAAAAGTACAAATAGAATAACAATATTATAAGTGTTTTTTTACTGTGGTTCAATTCTGTTTCAGTAAATTTTGCATTGTTGTTCTGTTAAGAAAGAAATTCACTTTTTTTCCGTGTTTCAACCAATTTACATGCGTAAGCGTTTTTAATTTCTGTACACGTTTGTTAGTACAATGACTACATTTGTGGTTGGGCGTGAGCGATTGATGTTGCTATTGACCAACCGATTCCAACCGAATCGGTTAACCGTTACGACTTTTTTCATTTCCATGGGATATTTGAATGCGTTTCTTTTAAAATCCAGGTGAAGAAAACCAAATGATGTTTGCATGATCTTGAAGAAGAAAAGAAAGCAAATATATGGATAAAAGAAGGTAGAAGAGGGACAATTGAACACGTGAAAGTTAAAGGCGCGTCATTCTATGGGTACATCGTTGGTATCCATGGTGTTTCATCGAAATGCCTGGCATATATATATAAGCCTTACAAACCACAACCATGTCTTAAATTTCGTTTTCTCATTATTAGGAAGATCAATTACTATAAAAACGACAAAACAGTCATTTTTCTAGCATAAGATACTTTCACCAGATGAGTTATACCTCAGGAATGTAAGGAATTACGACTCATGAATTTAATGACTGACTAAGCCCGAAGCAAAGAACTGATGAGACTCACCCCAGCTACTGGCAGTCCTGCCCATGAAGGCACCAGTTTCAACATTGTAAATAAATGTCCGTACGGCTTGACCTGTCGATACTTTTGGTGGCTTTTCGTAAGGATTCGCAGTGTAGCTTGGCGGCTTTGAATCCCTGGCAACCATCTCGCCCGCGGTTTTGTTGACACCGGTTTGAATTTCGAAGTTAACTTAAAAAAAGATGAAACTTCGAAGTAACCCCGTGGACAAAAGGGGGACAAGAAGAGTGAAGGTGTGACACAAATCCAGGATTCAGGAGCAATACGACACACAAACGTAACGAGGCTTCGCCGCCGTTTGTCGGCACCAACAGGTTACTGTGCGTCAGTTCTGAGTTCTGAGCTGCTATGGTACGGTTTGTTTCCTACAAAGCGCCCCACCATCACCTCCCACCATACTATCAGCCATGCCCACTTGTCCACAGTCCACAATCCACATCAGAAACACGTTTCTTCTATGTATTCTGCTTGGTATTTGGTGTACCTATATTACATATATCATTTTATTTATAATCAACGTGGCAATGGTGTTTAAAAATTAAAATTAAAAAGATTAGCATGGGGGCCATCCATATACCACGTGGACAATTTTATACTTTTCGACCTTCCCTCTCCTCTCATTGACAGGTGTGGAATTTTGACGACCCCTCCTGCTAGTCCTGCTTACTCTGTCCACCTGGGCATACTTTATAAAAGTATAGATATTATTGATCTTCAAAAGCAAGGGAGCCAAAAGAAAAGAGGGTTTGGCTGAAAATTTGGATTTTCTTGAGAAGTCCAGGGGTTACTACAAGATTCTGATTTCAAAATTCCATGACTTTTCCAGGTTTTCCAGGTCTAATTTTAAAAAATTTCCAGATCTACTTTTTAAAAAAATTCAGTCAATTAAATTGAATTTTAACACATTATAATGCAATGAAAATGGCCTTTTAATAAGTTTTATTGAATTCAAAACAATTTTCAATCATATTTTATCAAAGTGTATATATTTTGAAATCATAATCATATTATTTTTTTTTGTATTACTTTAAGAACAATTATAGTCGAACTATTTATGCAAAAATTAGGATCATGCTGCCATTTTCGCGCGCATCGTTCAAATCGTTTAAATGTAAAAGAATCACTTCCTATAAATTTTCAAATATAGAATTCGCTATAAAATACTAAATTATTAAGACTTCAGGTCTAATTTTTAAAATACCATGACTTTTCCAGGTTTATCAAACATTTTTTTAAAATTCCATGACTTTTCCAGGTCTTTCAGGTCTT
>JAUEJJ010000047.1:505622-517000 GCA_032164275.1 Synergus coniferae
CAGGTCTTTCAGGTCTTGTAGCTAGCAACCCTGGAGAACGCGTGAGCTAAAACGTATGTGGCCACGTGGATCCTGAAGAGAATTGCCAGTCACTGTCACAGTGGCTATGTTTAGCCCCACCTGGTTCCTCTCGAAGATACGCGTAGACTTTTTCCGTACAGCCCTCCCGCCTCCCTAAATTTCCATGCGGTATATGGGTGGCCCTATGGGAAAGGGGGAAAATCCTTTCAGATGTCTTGATATTTTTAAAATATTGTAAAATTTCTTTAAGATCCTTCAATTTTTTGGAAATACTTTTAAATATTTTTAAATTCCTTAAAAATTCCTTAAAATTTCTTGCGATCCTTTATGAAATCTTGATATCATTGAAATATGTTTAAAATCTTGTGAAATCTCTTAAAAATTTTAATTCTTTGGAGGAAATTATAATTTTGAGTGTAGTAAAATCGCATTTTGCTTTACCGTCTGTGGTAATAAATTACGTTACAATAAAATCGTTTCGACGGTTATCCAGGAAAAGAAATTACTACTGAAATACTAGTGCCCATTCGTTTAGTAATTCACTTTAAGCATCTTTTACTATCAGTTAGTTTAAAACTACAAATTCACAGTAAAAAAATTTCCTATTTAATGATCTAATCACCTTCACTGAATGGTTTTGAACGAATTAATGGTAAAAATGCTTTCTAAAGTAAGTTACATTAGTTAACGAATTAGCATTCATTAGAAACTTTACCAATTTAGATTGAATATACATACATATATGTATGTATAATATTATAGAGAGATAAAGCGGGAAAGCTTTATCTCTTCCCACTTTTCTCAGGTGGGCGGAGAAAGGAGTGGAAGATGTATTTTTTCTTTAAAAAAAATAATTTTACCACTGAAAATATGTACTTACACATAGGTTCCACGGCAGCAGCTGTGAATGATTAATGATTATCAACTTTCGATGTAGGATCATTCCTTTATGATTCGAATATAGATATTTAAGACTGCACAGTAAAAACTTAATGGTAAATTTTATTGTAAACAAAATTAAAATGGTATTTAATAGGAGTAAAACATATATTGACAGTTTATGTATTTAAATGGCATATCGTATGCCATGATCTTTATATAATAGAAGGGGTGTCGCATTTATTTTTTGAAACTAATAAACTTCAGGGTTGGGTACATGATTTAAATTATATTTATATGTAATTTGAATTATATGTACCGAACCCTGAAGTTTAGTTTTAAAAAAAGAATTGGACACACCTTCTATTATTTAAAGATCATGGCATATTATACGACGATTGAAAAACCCGAAAGAACTGTCAAAACAATATTTGTTTAACACATTTTTACAAATTATATAATTATACATTATATATATAGAAAATATATAATCTGAAATTTCGTACTCTACGAAGTCGGCATTTCGTTTTCTACGTTCGAATAATATTTTATTCCCAATCAAGGTAAATTAAACATTCAATTAAAAAATAAAAACTTCAATATCTCTCTTAAAATTATGAAAATATAAATTTGGAACTGATTTTAATCGATACAGCGGTGTGCTGCATATAAATCGCGATCACAATTTCGTTACATATTTAATGTCACATGCTTTTTAATATGCTTTTCAAACTTAATTCCTATGCCCTAAAAAAGCTATACCTGGTATTTGAAGTTATTTTAAAATCCCTAGAGATGAGACAATTATACCTTATTGGCCTAGTTGAACGCGAGCCAAAGATTTAGTGTTCACTATAATAGTATATTGCGAATTTTTTTATAAATCTTGAAAAGTCTTGAAATATTTTGAAAATCTTTAAATTGTTTTGAACTCCCTTGAAATTCCTTAAAACAAAAGGAAGGTTCGCACAAGGGATTTTATTCAGGGGAAAGTTACTACATAGGATCTTGTATAAAAAGATTCATGAAAGGATTCTATACATACTGAATAAAAAATGTCAGCTTCAAACAGATAGACCATTTCTATCCGTTTGAATTGGGCCTCTTTTCATTCCAACTCAGGCTTATCTGTCGGTTATAGGTCGACAGATATTGGAGGCTAAGGTCAGAACTAACATATATGATCTAAAGTTACGCTTGATGGTTATGCCAACTTGCATGTGATTCGTACCGATTGTCCTATTCGTTGCAGCCTCCTCGAACTGAGTCGGCTACTCACATAATGAATCATACACGATACTGATCTGAATTGACTACATCCTGTCTGTCCTGTCGCATGACATTAATGTCAATGCCGTTTTTTACATAAAAAAGGATTAAAGGAGTAGCACTGATTTTTTCTATCATTTCTCATCTCTTATAGTTAGCGCCACAAAGAAAAAATTAAGTGATCTTGGATCTATAACACGTTTTGCTAAAAGCAAAATATTATTGATTCAAATAAATATGCTATAAAAAATCAATAATCAATCTATAACATTCTGTAGCGTATTTATTTGAATCTATAATATTCATTTTTTTGGCAAAACTATGGACTCAAGAATACGTTTTTTTTCACCTTGATGAGTTTTTATAATAATTCAGTTTTTAAAGAACTACTCATTTTTTATTTTACCTTTATCTTCACAACGAAGGAATCTGTGAATTGTCCCTTGGGCAAAATTGGCGTCTTATTCTTATCCATGGCCTTGAATTTTATGATGCTAATCCTTATGAGTGGTCTGCTGACTCTCATTTGTCAATGTCTAATTGTAATTGAGTGTAGATCGAACAATAAAGCTACCGTTTGTCGGCAGCTTAATCATTTGTCTTCTATACCTATATTTTTCTTATATATGTCATTATAGAGTCAATACAGAGCAATATCTATTGCTCTGGAAAAATTTTGAATTAGTTCTAAAGAAAAACTCATTCTGTCACTGTCTTTTCTAATCTAATACAACAGCTTAATAATAATGTCAAGTGGCTAAATCTGTATTATTTGGCAAAAAATTTTAAATTAAGCCTTGTCCGAACCAGCTCTTGACAATAAAGATAATATTTCCCACAAAACCGACTTAACTTGTTTTTTTGATCCATCTATCAGAAGCAATACCAGGTGATGGAAGATATTTACCGTAGATTGCAGGATGTCACATCATATCATTGATAGCGATCTAATTATAAATTGCGTACAGTATAATACCAAAGTTTCTGCCCGAAAAAATAATAATAAAAAATATTGAATAAAAGTTGAGATAGAATAAAGATTACCATAATTAGAAACAATAATAAACGTCGGACTTATAAGCCTGACGTTTATTAAATATATAGCCGGCTTTTATTCGATGAATGGGGCCAGAAAATAATTATCAATGACGATGAACAGACATCCTACCCGGGTCGTTTCCGGAAGTTACAAACATAAAATAAATTCGGCCGTCATTAAATGATGTTTCTACTTTTTACCCCTGTTTTGTCCGGTCTTCATCTGCGCATATGTGGTTAAGCCCAGTTATGATCAGACGTGTAAATCAAACCTAGCAATGTTCGCAGAGTTTCAACCACAACTGATGCAAGCTAATCTTGGTTTAAGTTTTTTGAAACCTGTTGAAATATTCTAAAGTCATTTTCTTCATTATAATATATTGTTACATATATATAAACATTAAGATGATGTGGGTTTGAAAGCAAATAGTGTAAACGTCAAGGCGGGTGATTTCTTATAATCCCTTTTATTTTTTTATAACACGTTTTCAAGCATAATGGTGTTAACAGCCATGCCATTGCATTTGGATCACTACCAGCCGCTCATGCTTAAAGTTCTTTTCCTCGTGTTCGATGAGATGTAAATTTTCAACTTCGTATCGAAGCGATTTATACAAAAATTCGAATACCGCATTAGTTGCTAAAATTGTTGAATATAAGAGATCTTCTGGAGACTTTAGAATTCCGAGATTTTTTTTCACAATCTTACACAACCAACAACAAATTCCGACATCTTTGACGGTAAATTGCTTGCGATCGCCCACACTCTTGGAATAACTCGGAACATGAACTGATATTTTTATATTTTCTTTTTTCCAATGACTAGTATAGTCCGTATGTGATGTTCTCTAGAATTTGTTGGATTTTTAATAAGACTTAAGTAGCAAAATAAGCCAGTATAACGATTTCACATAGACACTGAGAATCGTTCACAGAAAATATGTACATAGACTTGGGTGCTTCCATTTTACCAGCTAAAGTATTTATTCTAGTAATAATAATAGTATAAGTAGTACACTTGCAACGATCGATGCGACTACGGCATCTTAAAAGCATCTTCAAAATCTACACAACTTACTGCATATGTACTAAGTTGCCGTACATCGTTATTTTCACTTATTGATAAATATATATACTTAAAGCTAAAATCGAGTTCGAAAATGTGAGATGACCTAACTGACTAGTCACCTTTGCCATATACACACTTAAAGATTACAACATTAGCACCTATTCTAAAAGGCGCACTGGTTCGTCGTCTTATGTCTTTAGTTGTAACAAGATCTTTTGTTGTTGTTGATGTATATAGACGCTTAAGGCGCGTACAGGAGACATCCCGTTTCAATCTCTTGCAAATAAATATTCTGAACAATATAATCAGTGCTTGGTCATAAAATTTTCATAATTTTATTTCAGAAATATACTCGTATGATTCAGTAAATAATAAAAGAAGAAAAGATTTTTCAGGATATCTGAGAGCGAATGATAGTATTAACATAATGTGTATCCAATCTCAATTATAAATTAGGAGACTAGTTTTCATTATTCTAAATAATATCCTAACTGTAAATCCCGCTATAACAATCTTATATTCTTTTAAGCCACATTACTAATCACATCACTATAAATTTGCAACTCTCCTCTTATATTTGCCGGATTATATAATTTTGAAAAGAATCTTCAAGATGTTAATAATCAAAAATATATGAGAAGCTCAACATACGACACCCTATATACCATCTTTTCATGAATACGTAATTATGTACCCATGTCAACACAATCTATCAACACGTTAATTCTCAGCGGTAAACGCCTTTCGGCAGTGTCTCCACGCGAAAGTTTGCATCATTAAATCATAATTTGCCCAGCTATAAGCGTAAAAAACGTTATTAAACCGCCACACAGTTCGAAAAAGATACACTTTTTTGTTTACAAGTTAATTTTTTATAAAAGCTAATAATATTCTCAAGCTTTGAAAAAAATGATACACAAATTTTTGCAAACGTACATTCAATAGAAGATCATTAATTGAAAATAAATCTTCTTTATATAAGATAAAACAAATTTTGCAAGCATTTGGATATAAATAATACTATAATTCTTTTTCTTCACGTTTTATTAACTTCTTTGAACAAACAAAAAAATGTTTAAAAAAATATAGAGTAAAAGAATGTAAAACAAAAAAATGTATTTTTTTCACACTGTGCCATCTCTAATGGCAATCACAAAAGAAGTATGTATAAAGCGGAAAATTTTCAATGATAAAACTTGAGACAAAAGATAAAAATTTTGCCTTCTACGCCGGTGACGCATTACCGCTATCCTTTAACAATTCGTTACATTTTATTAGGCGCGTACAACGATCGTATAATGTCAACAATCGCAATTATCGAACATGCAATATTACATTTTCCGCGATTATGTACACGAATATACATATACACGTAATGCGGGCTCGTGTAGAGGCGAATTTTTCGAATTGGAACTTGACCCATCGAAATCGATCAGCAATGGCTCCATGTTGAATAATTTTAACGAGCTAATGTTTAATAATTATATAAAAACCAGCCGTGTCGAGAAATCGATTTAATTTCAACTATTCCTATGAAGAAAGATGCCTCAATGTCAAATAACACAAAAATCGAGCATTTACAACATTTACCACACAGATATACTGAAATTGTACAAAGATTATACATTGAAAGTTGAAAATATCGAAAGTTTGTCATAAATTGGATAAAACATCTCATTTTCAATTTTCAATCCTATGGAATTTCTGAAAAGTAACAGTCGCTTCTGATGATTGGTCGGCTCCAACCGATTCTGACTTGAAAAAATAGATTTTCATCATTTTCGTAGGGAACTTTGTCATATATAATATAAGTATGTCATAAAATGTTTTCATTTCAGAAAATGTAACGATTTTTGTGCTAAGTGGGCACATTTTAAGATTTAAGCACACTGCCTTAAATAAGATATCACTAATTATGGCGCGAAATATGGCGTTAATAAATAAGTACAGAAAATCAATATACTGGAAAGGTGTTTTATCGTTCGTTACATTGGTACTTTTTGTACTCCTATATTGTTTATTTTCCAACAAAACTTTTTCTTCTATCTTTAACAAACTTGTTGCTCAACTCTTACACATTTAAATTTCTAATTAAGTAATTCGTGCGTTGTAGATGAAACACTCGTTTGACTTGATTAAATCAAGAAGAGTGTACACCTTCCGTTGTTTAGAAGAATGAAAAATCGATTGGATACGAGCAAGATTACTATTTGAAATGAACTTGTTAAGCATGACCGTCTGGTTCCTCAGTGCCTGAAACGACACGATTACATTTTTTCGCTCTCACACACACTCACATGCACTCACCTATTTTTTATTTTTCTCTCTTTCGCTTCAACCCTTCCTCTCTTCATACTTTAACAACGTTATATGTCCATTATTAGAAACAACTCATCTTATAATGATGAATATAGTCGCTCTGGATCATTTACTGCAGGTTACAGGTAATAATACTAATCAAAACGTTATGTCGTAACGTTTGCTTTTAGCTTAATAGTGACATTAATATAATCTAAGATAGAGTGTAACACGGGTCCGAGCGTAGCCCGGAAATAATTCTTACCGATGTTTCAATCAATAAATTAGCAATCAAATAGAATTATGTACGTATGTCGCGACGCTTCTCTGTAGCTGACATCCCTCCGTCACTACAATTCTTCCCATTCTTGATTACACATTACTTTCTGAGTAAAAAGCATTTTTACGATCTTATGTTAAGTTGTTAAACATTCTGCTTTTGAAATTCGAAAGACCTCTTTTTGACTTTCCGCTCGTAAAAAGAAATAGAAAATATCTCGAGGACATTAATGTGGACGCTTATGTTTTCTTTGACCTTCAGTTATAATCGGTTTTTGGCTCAAAATGTTTCAGCTCAAAATGATGAGACTGTTCAGGGGAGTTGTCAGCTACCTGGCATTGCGTATATTTTTACGAAGCCCTAAAAAACAGCTTCTACGCACGTATTCTCTACACGAGTGTGTGAACTAGTACAATATACATATACACATAGAAGTGTACCTCTATATGTATGTATGTATGTATACATTTTTATTTTAAGCGGTACAAGGTAATTTTAAATACTTTGCATAATTTTCTGCACATAGGTTTTTCGCTCTAGGCTGACTTTAACGTTCTTTCAAGCATCGCCTGATGGTGCCACACTCCTCGCGTTTTAAGCTCGTTTTTTTCTTGTTTTTAACTCGACTCCTGACACGTGCACATTCTCTGCGACCGATAAGCAATTCTAAGTTAAGTACCTACATATGTAGAGTGAACTAAGTATCGAATAGCCGCGACGCGCCTTTGTCTTGGCTACGAAACGTAGCGACAACCACCTAAGAGTCTAGAGACTAATGTAACAAAAGGGAAAAGGCGCGCAATATAATAATCGCAATTTACGAAAGGGGGAACACAAAGAGGAGTAGAATTGATCGCCGACGTATCTCAACAAAGAGTTACTTCCCGAAAATTCGGCCACGCCGTTGCGCCGCTCGTACCCACAAAGAAAACGAAGACATCGGCCGCTCCTTTGTGCTGATTCGATTTTGGAATTTTGTGCTTCTCGATCATTACAGTAGGGTGAGAATGCCTGGGACCAATGAACGCCACTCCATACGCTGCCGACCGGATCAAACTCGTATGAGTGAATCGATTCATCCAGTGCGCGCGCACAGAGCCAACCAAGTCTTTATTTGTCGATTTGCTAGACATCTTCGCTTTTTCCCGGGCACGAGATCGTAATCTTAAACTCTTGGTAATGATAGTACGATGGTCTTGACTGTTCACGTGGTATGACAATTCACTGTTGATGACAACAGCACCACTTGTGTTAATGAGGATGACGACGGTCACGAAAGTTAACTTGAAAAATCACGATGAAAATGCTGCGATGAAAATGACGATCATGTTCATGATCCTGATCATGATGATGACAATTGTACTGACATTGATCATATGAAGCGAGTGGATAAACTGTAGAGTAGTTGGACGTAAAACCAAGAGCTGTCATTTACGGACGAAGATGTCAAACGGGTTACATCGTCTAACCTAGGACGAATTTAGCCCGTAGAGCGTGCTATTTAGTCTATGTACACACACGCACACATTCATAACGAAGCACATACACGAGTTTATAATAATCAAAAAGAAGTAGCCGAAGAAGTAACCAATCATTTGTTCTTGTCGGTAAATGACGGACCTTGGTGCAGAAACGGGAGGACGATGGTGAAGATGATGGTGATTTACAAATCAGACAAATCGCGTATAATAACGTTGATGAGAGTGTTAAAAAGGACAAGGGGTAGTCGTAGTCGTAGTTGTTCCACGAGGCTGTTTAAGAAACGCTTTACGATCTAGTTAGTAGTGGTCTTGCAAAGATGGCAAGGTCTGCTTAATCCACCATCAACTCAAAATGCACAGAACCACGTCTCTCGAATCTGTCGTGTATGATGTTTTTCGCCCAGGCTTTGCATTCAATGTTGATCAAGACTCCATCTGCAAAATATCGAATGTGAGTCAGTCATGAAAACAGAGTCACTTTTTAGGCTTAATTGATTGATTGATTGATTAACAAGTTTTATTATCATCAGTTTTACTCACATTTGGGCTTTTCAAAGAAGACAGCCACGAGAGGACTCAGGTATCCCTTTGTATTTGTGAAAGGGAAGTAGAAGCCAGGGAATCCTCGGCGAGGAATGTACTGAATCGGTCCAATATTCTCAACGTCAGCTGGATTCTCACCCTCACATGACACCCAGATAGTGTCCACGGCTTTAGCATTTCGAGATTTTTCGTTCAAGATGTGCATCTTCAAGTCATCTGGCATATTAGTTGGGAGATTATCAGTGTCGTTGTAGTACTGGGGTATCCAGCCGAAAATCTGTAGAAAGAAAACCAACTTGGTGAATAGTACATGACATTCCTAACAATAAGATTGAGATATGAATTCCGCTTTCCACTGGCAGAAGATTCAGGTCCCTGACAGAGAACTAGACTTCATCACTAGATTTCATGTGGAAGATTTCGTAGAAAAGGGTACAAAGATTCATAGAAAAAGCATAAAAAACATAGGACAAACCTTATTTAACTTCAGGAAGATACAAGGCGCAGACTTGTGATAATTGTAACTATTGGCCTTCGTACAAGGTGTCCATGCTTTGACATCAACATCACAAACTTTTCCCGGTGGTGGAGGCCTGCCGTATTCGCAGGTGATCCTTTGTTCACCACCCGTTAGAGATTTGTCGTAACCTGCAGATAAAACATGTCATTTTTGTTATTATGGCAACACAATTCCAGTAATATTTAAACAGTTTAAGAGGAATTTGTTCAGTACCTTCAAGGAATTTGTTCAGCGCCTTTGCCCAATGGCCATAGTTTCCTTGGTCAGAAGCTTTGTACCAGATCAATGTACTCTCGACGTTACTATCAGGTGGCATGGGTCTGAATCCAAGACCGGGATTGTTGCCAATTAGGGACTTCTCTTGTTGCCACTTGGGGTGATTTGGGTCCAGAGTTTGGTAAAACACCGCCAACATGGCACCAAAGAAACCACTAAGCACGGCGTAGAAAAGAACGTAGAATAACAGGATCTTGGCTGAAATTGTTATTAATATCCATTAATTTTAAACGACAATTTTCAAAACAAATACGTGAAAGTTATATCCCAAAGTTTCCATTTTCTAAAACGCTAAAACAGAAACCTCTAAATATTTGTTTTAAATCTGTAAAAAACACACAATAACTTTCTCCCAATGAGAGGCCAATTTCCGATTCAGCGTTTTAGAAAATCCGAAAATCGGGATTTGGTTGAGCACCCTAATATTCATGGATCCAAAATAATTGTTTTACTGTCAAATAAGCGTAAAACCGCGTCAATGGTGTTCCAGATCTTGTGATTGCGCTTGGTAACCCCAGACGAGAGTGCTAGGACAATTATGATCTGCAGACTAATTGGCCTGAATTGGTTTCAAGTAAGATGCGTTGCACTTGCTCCATTGATGGTAAATACAAGTGATGGTCTTATTTTTCGCCTTGAATTTTATTATATTTTGGTGGGTTCCAATTTAACAAATTTAATTTGAATATTTTAACGCAATATCAAGTCATGACAATCAAGATTCCGGGTGGTCCGCTTCACCCCAAGCTACTACAGGATTAATGGGACAGTTCCCCTTTGCTCTGTTTTTCGGTGTACGTGGGTGTTATCTATGAATTTGTAAATTATATTTAACATTAATCAAAGAAATATTCCTGAGCAATATTCTAAATAATTGTCGATTCATAATGTAAAAAGCTATATAAAAGAATTGAGGACTTCTCAGACATTCTCCATTTCCTGGTAATAGTAATCGAGTTTGTCTGAGTTAAAAGTATAGACAGTAGTTGGTCGACGATTGGTGTTCCGATTCACCCCAAGGAAAACCCCTACAGTCTACGCACACTACATTTATACTCTGTAAAAGTGCTGCGACCCCACGGCTCCAGTGCAGGGCGGTTATTGATCCCTCTTGGTCGGGTTCTTCTACGGCACAAATATCAGCAACACGATAATGAACGACACATTTTATAAAAAAAATATAAGACAATTGTTCCGTAACAAGATTTTAAAGAGTTTTCTAGAAAAAGGAATTTTTAAACTATTTTTAGAGAGTTAATAAAAATTTAAATACAAATACTAATCGCATTTACTAACCCGATGTATTTCTCAGTTTTTGAATGGAGGGGCCGGATCGAATAAGGGGTCAGAATTATTGGTTCGAGCGGAAATGAACCCTGAAACTTATTAACTAATGAGTACAACCCTCAGTTTTTATTATCTATTTATTCGTTTCGTTGCCACACGAAAAGTTACGTAACTCTGCTACATATATTAAATAATGTTATTTTTTGAAAATACAATTCTAGGAAAGAGAAAATTTCAGGATGTAATTCCTGCATAAAGTAATTTGAATATATAAAGGAATAACCAGAATGCTACAGAATCTTAGTTGATAAATAAAATCAGCTACCGACAATAATTGACTTTTTTTTAGAAATTAATGACAATTAACAATAGGTATATTTTCATCTACTTAATCACTCATTGGTTCTAAATTTCAAA
>JAUEJJ010000047.1:525799-536185 GCA_032164275.1 Synergus coniferae
GGGGACTTAGATACCAAATGACTAACTATGCATTAACAATTTTCTTCACAGGATAATATCACTTGCAGTATTATACTTAATATTGGATCGCAGTAAAAATTACGAATGATCAAGTTAACGAAGCTCGCCTTGCGTTCACTCTTTTTTCAAACTTTTTGTAAATTATAAATTGACTTGACTAATACAAATCAGTATAAAGTCGATCGAAAAATATAAAACAAAATAAATAAGTGGAATTCTACCTTGCACATAAAGACAACTATTCCCTTTAAAGTGACATAAAAGACTTTCAAATCTTTTACACAACTTCAAAGATAAATAATTATGTAAATGTTAATAAATAAAAAAAAAACTAAATTCGAGCAAATGCCGATAAATTTTTTGTCTTAAAAGTTACCTGACTTTAGGAAATTTATAATATTTTTAGAGAACTTTTTTCATTAATAATAATCTGTCTCATATTAGAAATAATTATCTAGCTAAATAACCCTTTAACGACTCATTGTACATATGATATGTCCAATAAATTAATTAAAAGAATTAATTTCGTGCAAATATAAGGGAATTAAAAATAAATCGGGCCCAATTTTAAAGAAAATAAGTACCCAGTAGTTATAAAAAACCAAAAATTGGATTGAAAATCAATTTCTGGAGGTTTTTGACATTATTGAATTTGATTATAGTTTCAAAAAATTTCAGAAATTGACTTTTACGCTGATTGTATTATTGGCCTCTGAATATCAGGAATAATAAAATTGGAATCGCTGAAAATAATTCAGGTGTTAAAGGGTTAAGAATTAGCTAGCTCTTAAAACCTAAGGACCTAAGGCCTTCACTTACAACTAGTTACAAAAAAGGATTCTTGTGATTTTGCCATTGAAGCAAATTAAAATGGCACTTAGAAAAACACGAATCGCGAAAATTTTGTCTACCCTGCACTGATGTGGGGAAACTTTTCTTTGACAAATATCCAAAAAAGTGGCCTTATCCACACCATAAAAACATTGATCATGTTTCAATGCTAAGACGAGCTTTCATTGGCTTGTTACAATTACAACTATGTAAGCTGAAGAAGCAAAGCCAGAGGACTCAGAGAAAAAATTATTTTTAAAACTGTACAGATCTATAGATTTTAAATTGGGATCAAAATTTTTGCCTCTCGCAGAACCTCTGGTTTTACTCCTACGCAAAATGTCAATGAGGTTAGTATTCCCTGACTAGCTGCCACAAATAATGATATTATGAACGCGCGAGACCTAACAAATCGCACACTTCTTTTCGACAAGACTGCTTTTCGCTTCTACTTTCGATAAAAAATTTTTCTCGACGACTTTTACAATTATTTGTAGTCTTATTCAAATCGTCGACAACAAATTTTATAGATGCGTTTCTTTTTAGCTTGCAATATTCCGCATAATTCTTTCTCGTATATTCGGTTTAAGCGTAGGAACAACTCGTCTAGTCTAATTACACGACTTCACATATTCTTATATCTAACACATCCACATCTTTACTACAGCTGAAAAGACTTTAACGTACAAGGCATTTGCTTAGCTTATTGAAAAAATTATCGAGGAATAAATGTGTATCTCTAAGTGTAAACCAACGCGTAGATCCTTCTTACTTTTTAAATGTAAAATCCCTTGGATTTATCAGAAGTACACTAAGATTTATACGTGTTTTGTTCCAGGATTTTTTCAATAAGGTATACTCGAGGAAGAACAAGCGATCAATGAGATGTAAAAAAATCGTTTGAATCGAATGATCGATAGCAAGAGTACAAAAATTATCGCATTGAGCCAACTATTCAGAATTCCACAAATGAACAATGAGCAGCATTTAGTTTTACACACACAGGAGCGCAACGGCAGCTAGACAATCGAACACTTATGGTTTTCTCATACACAAAATTAAAAAATTGGTACATAAAAAGTAGTACTTGTGTAGTAGCAGTTATAGTAATAGTAGTAGTAACATTAGTAGAGTTCTACCGCAAGATTCACGTAACTACCATTATCAATTATATTTCTCCCCTAGAATTCTAATGCTTATGAGCTACAAATTATTATGCAGCATTATTATTATGACAGCCGCAATATTTAATCACAGTATTGCTTCTTCACATTTCTTCGCTTTGGAAGAAACACAATAATTTTCAAATCATCTCTCACAAGGGATTTCACGAATTTACTTTTTTTATTTAAATATTTTACATATCAATTTGTAAAAAAAGTGGTTAAAATAAGAAGAAAGTTAATTACATTTTAGTGTATTTCATTTGGACAAGATTCAAATTGATATTCCCTTTGAAATTTTTAGAATGATTTTCAACTAAAAGTCGATAAATATTTTACGTGAAGCGTACGGCAGAACAGTAATAGTAATAGCGATGATGGTATGTAATAATAATAGCAATAGTAATAGAAGTGGAAGTGTTGCAAGTTGCAATATATAATTACAGTCAAATATGGTATTTCGTTTATACCGGCGTTTTTTCTTCGCGTCATTTCATTATCATTAATTTCTAGATAACAGGACAAATCGTCACTAGAGGTACTCTTGAAAAAACGCGAGCAGATACCTAATTTGAAATCTTTTTGTTTTTTATGGTTTTTTTTTCTCTTAATCTCTGAAACATATATGCTAAAAATATAGACAATAAGAATACGAAATTCTGTTATACTATGTACACGATGCTACATGTCGTCGTATTTACACTAATAATAATATTTAATATTTAATAATAATAATAATTAATAATAATATAATATTTTAATAATAATGGTTACTATTATAAATAAGAACTTGTAAAAAGTGTACCGTGTACCGTGAAATATGACATGATCTTAAAAAAAAAAGTAGTTCTGAATGTGTAAGGGGTGCCTACAAAAATCACCAAAAATTTGCACGAGGGATGACATTATTCATCTTTGATTTGATTCTCAGGCAGGGTGGTGTAGTTGTAATGATACTAGGTCGTGGTAGTATTAGTACTGACAGTCACGCTAATCTTATATATACATAATATATATATAATATATATTACATATAATCTATTTACAATAGTATATCTTATTCATATATATTATATACATATTATCAGGGGCGATAATATTATATATATTAAATATATAATATTATAAAGTATATGACAATAGTAATTATAATAGAGATGATGAATAGCAGATGTATTATCCATGGCAGGGGATCACTTTTCTGAACTGGAGCAATCTCCTGGCTGTTTCGTATTCGAGTAGTCTATTCGATACTGGGCTGAAATTAGAATCAGTGCGTGCCGTCTAAGTGTCAGTAAAGAAAAAAAGTGCTGGACATCATTGGAAAACCTGGGACAACTTCAGTTAGCTTTTTTCCATTTAAGAGACAGTAAATAAATTTACTGTCATTTCTAGATTTTCCCGGTACAGTGGCCACCCTGTATTTATTTTCGCTGTATTTTTAATAAAAAAAATGAAAGAATAGCTACCGTTGCACGCTTGTGATTATCAATTGTTACTTAATAGCTATGCGACAATCTGTTTCGTCACGCTCATAAAAGATAATGATAAAATATGTAAACAAAGCAAGCTTTTCAGTAGAAAGTAAAGCTTTTAAAGAAAATGTTCTCCCAACAGAAGTTTCACTAAAGCAACTCATAAAAAACGATTTCTAATTGTTTAAAAGCGGCGGTGTAATTTTCGAATTGCACGTGAATTAGTAAAGCAGAAGCGTGTATGCGAAATGTTATTTTACATAATTGGGGTTTCGCTTGCAGAGAATCATGGAAATTATATTCTAAAAAAAAAAAAAAAAATAAATTTTGATTTTGAATACTTACTAACAATCATATTTTACTCTCTACATCTATTTTATATATAAATTTAGCAATTAGCGTATGAAATACACTCAACTCCTAGTATAATGCTGCGACCGATGCAAATTTTAGGAACGCAATAAACTGAGTTTGATTATAACGTGAGTTGAGTGTAGTACTTAGGGTAGCAAGCAAAGCATTTCAACATTAGTATACAATTCCGCATTCATTCTCCTTTACGGAATTAACACTTACAAAATATACGGTCACTCATAAGTCAGGAATTAATGTGCCGTAAAAACATAACGTAAGTCACGTTTGACTCTATCGTTAATATTTATACTTTATAGTATAACACTAATGCTCAATAAAAAATACGTCATTCTTACCTTTAATCACTGAAAACATTCACAATATCGATAACATATTCTTGTGATATCAATTTGGAACGTAGTGTTGTAACTAATAGCATTAATCCTGTGGTACTCCTAAACTATAGATGTATGGAACCCTTATTTGTATTTGGATTTTTTACTTCTGTTGTACATAATTAGCAAACATAAAAAAGTTGTATTTTCATTATCAGTAAATCTCTCTATAAATTAACTAAGCCTTTTTAATAGCATATCCTGTAAATTAATCAAAAACTAAGTGACACTTCCATAATTCCCTTATTTTTTGTCGAAAATTCATTTACAAAAATTAAAAAAAAATCAGATATCCGGTTACAAAAAAAGCACTTTTTGGCTATTTGTGAAAGACCCGAAGTAGCAGCCATTTTTTTGTAGACGAGACTGAGGGTTTTCACTTTTAAAAAGTAAAAAAAAAATGACCAGTGCCCATGAATTATTAAGGGTTTCGTAGGCGAAAATACCAAAAACTGTTTTCTATATTCGTCACTTTTATCTCATCCTAATTAGTCCATCCCACATCCTGATTCTCCCCCTCCTCCCTATACATCAGCCTGCCCCCTCCCACCCTTACTTAAAATTTGTACCTCCTCTCTCAGTCCAACACTCTGCCCCCTCCCTATCCCACTTTCTCACACTAATTTCAAAATAAGATATCCTTATTTAACTCGATAAATTAGAATTAGTTATTTTTTCGATTTGTAGCTGTACTCATTTTTAAAATATATTGAGGGTACAGAGCGAAAAGCTTCCTAGTCTTAATACGTTTTTTTTTAAATGAAGAGACGGAATTTTGAGGGTATATTTCGAATTCTTCATTTAAACGTTTTAGGACTCTATATGTATACTTATATTTCGTAAAAGAATTCGCGTATAGAACGAAAAGATACCTTATTTTTCTATTGGTTGATTAAAATGAGGAATTTGAAATTTGAGATAAGAATTTGAATCCTACATTTGTTAACGTCTGTCCCTACTGGATCACAATTTTCCCTCGAAGGGTACTTAATGGATTATCACTTTATGCAAAATACGAAGATCGTAGCTTGTATGGTTTCTTTTTTTAGTCGTAGTGAGAGGTGTAAAAGTTTCGCCTACGAAACCTCAATTATCAATCCGTCTAAAGTAAAATGTCATCGCCTGTATGTACAACTGAATAGAACCTATTGCTAATTATGATTAGGTGTGAGCCAAACTTAAAAATGCATCCCAGATAAAAAAAATGCCTTTTGTCGAACAAATTAATGTTGCAAACAAGTCGACGAATTGATAAACGTATATAAAAAGCGTGTAGGCTGAGGCGACGTTTAAAGTGATGTCCCACGAGACCTTTGACGTCCAACACATTCCTTAATCCTCCCCTTTATCTTTTATCGATTCTATGGGTATAGAGAATAAGAATTATCTACCGGTGAAATAATGTATAAAACGTACCTCTTTTAGTGAGGTCCTCCATAGTGAGATCCTTACAGTCAGGTGCGAGGTGATTATTGCTGCCACAGTTGTAACACGATATTTTCGCAGGTGGGACGGCAGGCGTGTACGTTACCACTGGTGGAGGAGGCATGTAGGTCTGGGGTGGCGGCATTGCATTTTGATGTGGTGGGGGTGTGCCTCCAGAGCCTGGATGCCCGTGATAAGGGAACATCATATCACCGTTAGGCTGATACGTCGGTGGGAATGCAGGCCGAGTGTAACCCGCCGGCGAAAAATTCGTGTAAACGCCAGGACTTGACCGTAGAGCTGGGTAATGTCCATGCGATACATATGCAACCTGCGAATGAGGCGGCGGCGTTGGATAGGACATGCAATGTTGCACATTTGGTGGTCCAGTTCCGTTTACCATTTGGTTTTTATGGCGCATCATATGTGCTTGACTTTTCCTATTCCGCTGCCTCTCTGGAGGAGGTGGCATCGATTGTGAAGGTGGATGACTCGGAGCGACGGAATGAAGTGGTGTCGAACCGATGTGGTCGGTTACGGGCGGCAATGATGTTTCAGTACCACTAACCCATGGTGCAGCTGGTGGAGTTTCGGGTGGTGAACGACTTCCTGTACTCTCTGAACTGCTACTTTGCGAACAGTGTCTATTGCTTTCGGGGTCTAATCTCAGAGCCTGGAGTTGGCCCAAGCAGTAAACGTGCTGAGCGTTACACCTACGAATTTGATTATAGTAATATTTTTAGTTACTGAATAAAAGGGGCGGGGTCAAATGTATGATAGGGTTTACTTGATGGAAAAAGAAGTGGGATTTAAAAAAAAGGGACTAATCTCAATTTTCGAAACAGAAACAGAGGCGTCAGTCGGTGAGAATTTGTTTTTTTTTTTTTTATTTAATAAGGCGACGACTTTTGAGTTAATTGATTAATAAGAGATGTAATAATTACCTCGAATAACGGTTCTGGATCCCAGCAATGGGAACTGTGAGACAAGCGTAGCACGGAGGATTTTGAGGTGCGTACATGGGAGGAGGTGTCGTGTACATTGGCATATGCGGAGGATCCATCGGTGGCATAGTTGGGTAACGCCTCATGTTTGGTACAGCACCATGACCTTGATGGTGAGCAATCGGCTGAAGCTCTTGCATCGTTATTGATTTGGCATTCATATTAACGTCACTGACATCCAACCCAGGTCCGATCTGTAAAGATAAAATTATAATTTATAATGTTTAGTATTATTTACTTTCTCCACGAGAGATGTGAAAGAAAATTATAAAAATTACCTCATTTTCCATCTGATCTCCAGGGTTTGATGGGTTACTAGGACTTTCCACCTTTTTGTCACCTGGCAACTGACTTAAGCCATTGGAAGTTTGACCTTTTACAATGTTTCGTAATTGCCCAACTGCATTTGGCGTTAACCCAATGTCTCTCAGATCTTCGTCACTCATTCTTCTGATCTTTAAATGAGATAAGAACAAAACAAAAATTAATAATCTCTTTTATGGAGATATAACAAAAAAAGTTTAATTAAAACTTACCTCATCAAGCGTATAGTTCTGCAAGTTTGCCTTGAAGTTGGGCATTTCTTTTCCAAGAGTTTCTCTTAAAGAATCACCAGAAACAGACGACCTCAATCGAGGAGGTGGTGGTGGCTGTTTCGATGATAAAGGAGGGCCTTGGACAGCTGTCATTTCAACGCTATTATGATGAGTGTAAGAGATTGTGCATAGAGGATTGGGTCGCGGTGGTAATAAGGGCGGTTGAATAGGAAGGCTTCTATTCATGGTAGTTGATGGAATAGGTGGTAAGGAAGAGGTGTTGGAACTTGTCATATTTGTTTGATTGTTAGAGGAACTCGTTGATGTCGTTAGGGTATTGGACACAGATTGAGCTGCTTGAGAGGTTGTACGGGATATCGTACTGTTCCTGCGCGTTGGCGAGTTGTTGCGACTAGGAGATCGAGATTGAGAAGGTGATGATTGCCGACTGACTAAAGGGGAAGATGGATAAGCCAACACGTCACCTGAGTGATACATCAACTGATTGCTCATCAAAACCTGACCTCCCCATGGCTGCACATGATTCATTGTTGGAAAACCGACGTGAACGTATTGTGTACCCATTCCTCCGCCCATGGACATTTGTTCTGGTGAGGGCAAACAGAGACCTGGGGGAGGCATGCTTAGACCTGGTGGAATACCCGTGTAAATTGTATTTCCACGCATTTGCATATCACCTAGAATATGAAGTTAAAAAATTACATTATTCTGAACAGTTTGCTACACACATTTATCATTCATCTTTTCAGCTTTTTCAAATCTCTGTTTTGAACTCAATTTTTAAAAGAATGTAATTACCAGGGTAGTTTTGCATTGGTGGAGGAACCATACAATTTGTTGGCATTTCAGCATCAGCTATGCGGTCATTTGATACAAAAGGCAAACAACCCTAAAAGAGAAATATAAAATTAACATTTAACAAGTAGGAAATGTTTTGTCACGTTATTGGCTTAAACCACTTAAAGTATAAGTGATCAGTGTATATTACTTGTGCGGATTTTTGAGTAGTCAAGGCACTGGACTTAGTACTGTTGAGTCGTGCCTCTTCTTCCTGTAGTTTGACGAACATGTTACCAAATGTGTTTTTTTGATCATAGGTGAATGCGGGATGATTGAGTGCCATGGCATAAAGCAGGAGAAGCTCCTCTAAAGCTTGGTCTTCTTGATTTGAGCTGGTCCCGTTCAAGAAACTGATCACCTCATCAATGTCCAAATTTGCTAAATTTTTGTACAACACTACCGCACAAGCATAGTTGCACGAATGCATAAGTGCCATATAAAGTACGAGTTTTCTCCGTGAGCGTTTTTGGCTAACACTTTCGGGGGTAAACTTGGTGAGTTCCGTGATACTGTTCGCGTGATGCTCTGTATCACGTAGATCATTGTAATCACGCTTTCCTCGGTCCTCGACGAAGGTGCCGATATATCGTATTTCAAATGGCAGGCACATGTCTAACAGTGTGCACATCACATCGATGCGTTTATAACTGAAAAATAATAAAATACCGTTTAAAAAATCTTTTCAACTCTACAAAAGTTACGAAATGTAGGAAAATAAAAACAGAATAGAAAAATATGATCTTATTATAATAAGTTTGCTTAGCAATTTGTAAGGGAATAGTTGAAAAAGTTAATTCTCGGAATAAAGCCAAGCAAATAAAGTCCATCAGAAAATTGTGACAGAATTTTAAAAATGCTGCTATCACTTTACAATCACTGTGAAACCACTGGCATTGACCTTGTAACCACTTGCACTCACGTGCAATCAAGGACTCTTAATTCACAATTCAAAATCGTCTAAATTGTTGTCATTTTTAAATTTACATTATATAACTGGGAATTTTTCGAGTACATTTCTACATTAATCTTTAAATGTTTGTACAGCTTATGTACATAATGATTATGCATAATGATTATACATGATGATTATGACAGTAAATTTTATAATTAGAAATTTTTTCAAGGCATAAAAAAATGTAATTAAAGCTAGTCAAATTTCACAAGTCTAGGATAAATAATTTGGAATCCTTCAAAAATTACGTAACGCTTTTAAAAGAAGGTGGTGAGGCGATATTCAGAGAGAGATAAAGAAATATGTTTCAGAAAACATTTTTAATCAGGATTACATAATTTTTGAATGTCCCCTTGTTTAGGTGTGGGACCTTGGTGTTTTTTAACATTGTATTTAAGAAGTTATTCTTTTCTGCTAATTCAATCAATAATTGTTGCTCTTTATATTATCTTCATACTTCTGAAGACAGCAACAAAGTCTACAGGAGATGTAATTATTTAGAAATTATTTTTTTAGTCAATGATGAAAAGGTACCCTAAACCCTTAGCTGGATGCACAGATATAGCTTTAAACTTCCGAAGTCCATGATCCATATAAATTTTGTTAGATCTGAAGAGTGCGTTATGGATGGAGAAAGAAAATTTATATCCGTTTTTTATGTATCTATTTTTTCACTATCGGATGACTTTTGGCAAGGTAATTGAAGAGGTGCATAGGAAATTACAATTCTCCTCCATTATGTTTACTGGGATGAATAACCTCACCCCTAAATATATGGAGTATATTATAGATCTATCCTCTATATTGACAGAGAAAATGAAAGAAAATAAAAAAAAAACATCTCTTGTATTATCTTAACGTTTTATAGCTAAATGGTCAGTGTAAAAATGACATGCAAAATTAGCAAAAAAAGGACATGTGAAATGCAACAGTGTAAAATTCAAGATAAAGGATTTGAGCTTCTTACAAGTTCCGAATAAAGAAAAAAAATATTAACGATATCTTTTGCTGAAAAGAGCTAACTCTATTATTTTGTGCAGCCATTTAAAAGCTGTTAAAGGCTTGGAAAAAAATCTCGAAAGCGGTGAAAAGGCCGGACTTGAAATTAATCTACCAAATGACGCTTTTGGGATATGAAAAAGTCTGTAAAAAAGAAGAAAATGTAAAATTATTAAATTAATTTCAGCAGGAAGCAAGTGAATTTGCTCATTTCGTTCATCGTGAAAGATATAACAAAGCAATAATTAGGATGGTAGGTGGTTTTTCGCCGAAACAAGTCGGCAAAATCTGACCATCGGCGAGCGCTGAATTGCTAGCAGAAAGAAGATGGGGGATTAACGCGATTGTGAAAATGCGAATGAGTCGTATG
>JAUEJJ010000047.1:537399-555916 GCA_032164275.1 Synergus coniferae
ATTATTGTATCAATAAATGCTTAATATTGAAATCCTAAATGACACACTGAATTCAAACTTCAGTGTTTAATCTTTATTTAAAAATATTATTTTACCTACTTCGAGTAACATTAATTGCTGGACTACAGTTATAGCGTTCAGCCAAAATCCAATGCACTATTTTTTAATTGTCCATTTCACAACACCTTATTAAAATTGGTCATTCTTTTGAAAAGTATGCAAATTAATTAGGAATTCGTCAAATAGTGCACCCTAAATTATCCGTTGACTCTTTATTCAATTCTAAATTACGACTCTTATTAAAAAAAGAACATCGCTCCTAAGAAAACACAGGAATATCTGAAAGAATAAAAAAGAAAATATTACTATTGTACAACAATGTAAAAGTTGCAGTAAAATAAAGATAATACATAATATGAAAAATTATTTTTATAACTTAACAAATTGTTGACAAATGGATACCAAAATATTAAAGTGTGAATAGCCTATAATCTATATATTTCTAATCCAATTTGGGGTAAATATTTTCTTACACAAAATGAATTGAAGTTTATACTAAACAAAACAAACAATACTTTCCACCATAATAACTCTAAGGTCATCTAAGGTATAGAATTTCAACAATTTTCCTCGAATTTTCCTAACCTAACCAAACTTTTTGCCAACTATGTACGCAGTTTCATTTCCAATCTTTTTCACTCTCAAATTTGTGTTTCCACTCACCAAATTCGATGCCTTGAAGTCCAAAACGATGTTTTTTATTAAGCAAATATGAGTGCATCAACGAATAATCAGAATCTACTCTTTTTCTCGACCGACAAAATGTTTTACAAAGACGATTTTGTCAACAATTCTGACAGAAAACACCATTCAGAGTCAAACCCCTATCGAATTTATCCTTTTTCACTTAAAAGTTGTCCAAAACCCAACATAAATTAAACATTTTATCAAATATGTATGTAAAATCGTAGAGCTTAATGAGACGCGCACTTTTCAGTTCCAGGAAGACACTAACAAAAATGGCCGACCACACAACCCGGAAATAAAATTCGTGAATTTTAACTGCAAATTTTCAAATTTGCCTCTATTTAACTTTATACCTTTTTTTGACATACAATTTGTAAATTAATGAGTAAAAATGCTTACGTTTGACAAATTTTATACTTAGATTCATTCCAAAGCCTCAAATCAAACAGAAATCCAACAATAACGAAGTGGAAGTAGCGATGATCACTTGATCCTCCGAGTATGGGGAGGGTCACGTGATCACCCGCCCACTTTTGCGCGCCAAAAGTAGGCGGGAGAATTCAAACGTGGATTTAAAAAAAAAAACTTTTATTTGAATTTGATGTAAATTAGAAATTTAGATTTTAATTCTTCTCGACGAATTATAAAAGTTTTTAAACTTTTATAGATATTTTAAAATATTTATTACCTCTGTTTAAAGTAGTTAAAAAGTAAGTAAAATAAAGTGCTTCCGCTTAATTTTACTCTATTCTTTGAATATCTAAAATCTTTGATTTTCCACTGATCTTTTTAATACTTTAATATAAAAGTTTTGCTTTTAACTTTGCTATCTTGGAAACTAAGTGCACCTTCTATTGAGATATCAAGGAAAGAATTTTGAATTTTCTTTTCTTACTTTATAAATAAAAACTGTAGCCAGAATGATTTATGCCTACAAAAAGCAATGCCTCAGACTGATACAAACCTGATTCAACTGCATTTATACACTTGTAAGCGATATTTTATTGCAATTGAACCTCAGAAGTAGACTTATAACTTCCTAAGTGAAACATCGACTCAAGGACCTTAAAAGGGAATCAACCTCGTTTCTGAAAAAGAAATATTAGGAGTTTAAATAATTTATCAAATTATGTAAAATAAATAAAATAATTTAATAAATTAAATAATTCATAAAATTATTCAATTAAAAATTAATTTATCAAATTTATTAAATGGTAAAACAATCCACTCACTGTTGTTTTTTGTCGTCATTATAGCTTAAAGCAAGTTGTGGATAAATTGATTAACTTACAAGGTATATTTGCACAACTAATATCTCTAAACTCACACAAAGATTTTTAAGAATATTGAATTTTTTTAAAATGAAGAACTTGATTGGTATTTAGCCAATCCCATAGAAATTTTATTTTCAAAAATTGTTATCTTTTGAAGTAAGTTGACTTTGAAGCTTTAAGTTTTTTTCCCACTGATAAAAAATCCCTTGTAACATTTCTATATTGTTACAGAGATGCACCATGTAGAGGTAATCAATCATGCATCTCAAAAAAAAATAAATAAATAAAAAAAGCCTATTTTCCAAAATAATTAAAAAATTCAATATTTTGAAAAATCCTTGTGCAAGTTTTGAGATATATGTTGTGCAAATAAGCATTAAAAATTATATCAATTTATCTAAAACTGTTTTTAAGTTAGTGGCAACAAAAAGTTGTATTAGACATTTTCCTCTATGAGGAATTGATTAATTAGAAGAACAAAAATAATCCCCCCCCTCAAATTCATCCGAAATTCCCCCCCAAATTCATTCCGAATTCCCCCCAAATTGCCCTTACCGTAATTTCTACAGATTGGTGGTTCTGTAGCTGAAAAATCTTCGCAATCACGAATTTTTTGAGGAAGCTTTTTCCTCATAGATGGGAAACCACGAAATTGAAATTGTGTTGTTTCGAAAATTTACGCAAAGGCTTAAATGTTTTTGGAAAAAAATTCTTAATGAATTCTGAACAAAGGAAAAAACACACAGAAAAACAAACAAGCAAAACAGAAAATGGTAAATCATCATAGTGACTGGCGTGGAAAAAAGAAATACTCGTTTAATATATGTCCATCAGTATAGACTTCAATTTATCATTACGATACTTCCGAGGAGAAAAAATGATTTAACAAAATTAACAAAACCAATGAATGAAAAAAAATTAAGCAAAATATTAAAAAGCGTCCACTTTCAATTTTAGCTAGGCGCAAAATGATTAATGGCGCAGCAACAATAAAATCCAGTGCAGCCAAACTCCAAAAATAAAAAAACGAACAATTTTATAGAGATTTTCTAACGTTCTTATTGGTAGCCCTGCGATATTCTAGGACTACATCTACCAGAGATTATCTACAGTTGTATACCAGCAGATACCAGTTAAAAATTTCTCGAGATTTGAACCATTTTTTTTCATTTAAATTGACAATATTGAAATTAAATTGATTAATTGGTTACCTTCAATAAATATTTAACTTTTTTGATCAAAGATTTCATTCTTATTTACACTTAAAACAACGAAAAACTTCAAATGGCATCCAGTTTGTAAATCAAGTATGGAAGTGAATAATACCACAAACTTTTATTTTTATGGAATGTCAGCAATTTCTTTTAGGTTTCACTTCATTATCGCCACACTTCCGAGGCGATAATTAAAAAAATTGATAAATCTAAAGGAATTAATCAAAATATTAACAACAAGTTCACTCTCTACGCCTGTGGACTCTGAACGCGCCAAAAGTTGTTAAACTGCGCGCGCAGTACACGTTGGCTTCCCGGTGGAGAAATTCTCCCATTGGGCTAAATTTGGCGCGTAATTCAAAATTGAATTGAATTAATTGTATTTTAAATCGCGTGCCAAATTTTGACCAAACACAGAAATTCCCCACTCTATATTTGAAACTTTGGAAACTTTGAATTGTTTCAATAGTTTCATGATACTTTTCATTTACAATTGCGGAAGAAGCGCTACAATCGATGTACAGAAAATAAATGTGTTTCAAATCTTTTAATCGCGTACTTTATGGGGGAGCAAAGATATTATCTTTGGGGGGAGGGAAAAAAGAGGTAGTGGAATTCGGACAACACGGTCAAACACGGTTGAAATGCAGAGTGTTCCCAAGTATCTCTTTACGCGCGCAGCTCACGTTGACTACCCGCTGAAGAAATGTTACCATTGGTCAAAATTTGGCGCGCGATTCAAAATCCGACAATAGCAACATTTCTAGGAGTTACGTGAGCTGCGCGCGCAAAAAGCACTTTTTGGAGCACTGGTTGAAGGACTTGAAGGTTGTACACGGTCGTGAAGTGGAAGAAGGTGAATTTCTCATATAGTCGTGCTTCCTTGTTTGTGAACATTTGTGAAAAGCGTAAATTGAAGAGTAGATTCCTATCATGGCGTCCAAAACCCATGTGGATAACGCGGTGAATGAACGTCGATTACGACCAATTTACGGTAAATTGAAAATAGTTACGAAAAAAAGATATCGGGACTATAAGCTTGGGCTATATTGTGTACATCTTACTTGCATTTTTAAACTTGCACATACCGGCAAAGAGGTTATGTAACACTGGTTTATCATTTTCTATATTTCAGACTGGTTGGACTATGGAAACAATAAAAAGGCCCTCCAAGAAGCGGACAAGGTTCTCAGGAAGCAGCCCGGTCATCAATGTGCAAGAGTTCTTAAAGCGCTGGCTCTTCTACGACTTGGTAAGGAGAGCGAGTGTCAGATTATCATGGATAAAGTCCGGTCGGAAGTACCCTGCGAGGATTCTACCTTACAGGCGATGAGCATTTTCTACAGAGAAATTCACCAACGTAAGATTACATTATAAGATTACAATAAAAAAGTATCCTTTAAAGCAGGAGGATTGGCTGCAGTTTTTGAAACTGTGTAAAATGTTTTTTTTTTTCCTTTATATTTCAGCTGACAAAATCAGCGAGGTATATGAAGCTGCAGCAAAAGCAGATCCAACTAACGAAGAGCTACTTACACACTTGTTTATGTCACATGTACGACTAGGAGATTTCAAGAAGCAACAACATACTGCTATGGCATTGTACAAATTGGTGCCAAAGAATCCGTATTACTTTTGGGCTGTTATGAGTATTGTCATGCAGGCTGTACAAGACGAAGACAATATAGCTAAAAGAGTAACATTACCCCTTGCTGAGAGAATGGTTGGTTACATGAATGTTTAACTAGTTCTTTTTAAGAACATAGCAGAAATACACTAATTTCTTTTCTTTTGGAATACAGGTTTTAAAGTTAGTTAATGAAGGAAAAATTGAAGCGGAACAAGAAGTTCAGTTATATTTTATGATTCTGGAACTTCAAGGAAAGGATGAAGAAGTTTTAAAAGTTTTATCTGGACCTTTAGCTTCGCGTGTCTCCAATCTGGAACCAAGGAAAGCGAAGTTATTGCTTAAAATGAAGCAGTATCCAGAAGCCATGAGTGCTTTCAAAGAACTTATTAAACAAGAGTGAGTAGTAGAGTAATTGCTAGAGTGCAACATGAAAGTCATGAATTTCATTGAATTTACTTAAAAATTTGATAATGTAAACTATTACTACATTCTAGTTTTTACTAGTGATAATTTATTAGTACTTCAATTTCAGCCCTGACAACTGGACTTTTTATATCGATTATTTAACAGCTGCTCTAAAATGCCAATCATTAATGGAATGTTTAGAACTTTTGAATGAATCTGCAACCGTAGCCGGTAAAAAATCAAGAGCTCCGAAGCTTGCTCGTCTTGAGTTACTTAAAAGGGCACGGGAAAGTGAAATCGAATGTCCATTTGGTCCTGTAGAAGACATGCATAAATATTTTAATCAATTTGGATCAAAAGGTTGCGTGGTCAGTGATTTAAAAATGTACCTACATCTCCTATCAACCCCTGAGAAAGATCTCCTATTGGAAAAGGTGAAAGCAAAGATGTGACTATTCAAAAACATGTGGTTTTTGAAGATAATTTAATTGTAAATAATTGATCTGCCCCTTATTAATATTATTATTATTATTTAGATCGAGCAGGATATTGATGTGAGTAAAGATTTTGAGTCTGTAGATCAAATGCAAAGATACATTCATTTTGAGCAATTAAGGCGACTTTGTGGAATGCATCATTCTCCTAAAATGGGATTAGAAGAAAGGAAAGAGCTAGTGCCACGATTATGTGATCTATATAAAAAAGGTAATGAACTTTGTCCCGAACAGGAAAGGCTACCGACAGATTATTGCCCAGCAGATGCATATATTTTACTAGCTACTCATTTATTACACCAGTTGTGGCATGAAACTGGCGAAGCGGAATATCTTTATAGGTATGTTCAAAAACAATTTAATGGAAATAAGAAATTCACCGAATATTTAAATAACCTAATATAGATTTATTGAAATTCCTAAAATATATGTTTGTTATAGGGCGATAGAATTACTGCAGCGATGTTTAGCATCGAGCACTTCTAATTTCCATACAAAAATTCTGTTAGTAAGGATATACCTGGAAGCGGGTTTTATAGGCGCCGCTGATTATAGCTTTAGTTTACTGGATGCGAAACAGATTCAGTTAGATTCCCTGGGATTCTTACACACACCTCTACTGGCACCAATGGGCCTCTTGTCACACGCGTCTCATAATCTAGAACAAACGGCTAAATTTTTCGTTGGTAACTCCAAAGATGTGCGTGTCTTTTAGTTAAAAGAGATAATTCTTTGTTGCTTAGTCTTAAAGAAAATTTATAATAATTTCAGAGTGCAGACCACTTGACCTTCGCTTACAAATATGGGAGTTTTTTGAAGATTCAAGAATTCGTCGATTTAAGGGAGCGTTTGGAGAAATCAATTCACTTTGCTACAACAACGATAGACAAAATGCTAATAGAATTGACTCGGTGCGAAAGTTCTTTTAAGCTTCTTTCTAAGCTAGCAACTATGCATGTTGAACCTAGAGAAGATACGATTAAGTGGGACCTTCTTAGAGATAATCGAGATCTAGAGGTATGATTACAAAAACTGCTTTAATTATTAAGCTTGCTTAACAATTCTTATTTAATTCAATGTAATTTATTCATCCACAGGTTGTGATCGGATGGGAGCCGGTCCACACTAAGAACGAGGATCCTAGAATGAGAAACGAAACTAAAGAATGCATGTTAAGTTTATTAAAGGCACGCAGTCTCATACTACGAATAATAGCATCTGTTGCTGAATCTGATCATAAGTCGCTTTTCATGAAACTATCTGAAGATATCAGAACTCTAGTTCGTGAAAATATTCCATTAGTTCTTCGGAAATTTCGAACGGAGGAGGGAAAAGATAAAGTTAACAGTGTGATAATACCCATTGATGCCGTGATGCGTTTGAGAGAAATTTATGATTCGGAGCAGTTGAATGCAATTACTTGTCTTGCAGAGTCTCTCTCACAATCTCCTTATCCAGATGAAAATTGTATAGAAATACTTAAGAAGTCTCCAAGTATACGGGTACCATCAATACCAGCACAAGAAAAGCCAATATCTTTTAATAAATTTTTCTTGAGAGCAGCTACATGTGGAGAAACTCTTTCTATTTTGGGTTCTATTTGTGCTGCAATTATATCGCAATCGAAACCAGAGAATATGCAGAAGAAGAATAAGAAGAAACAAAATAAGGAAAATATGGAGATTTTGCCGGACATAAGTCAAGTATGACTAGTATTTAATATTTTATCGTTTTATGTTAGATTCCTTTAACAGTGAAAGCAAAAATATTACATGAAAGTTATTGAGATTCTGAATTAACATGGATACGTGATTTGTTTGTTTCAGAATTGGTTAAATATTGAAAAACTTCTATCGGAGAGATTAGAAAGCTTAGAAGCAGTGCTTACGAAACTTGAGAAAGAAACCGTGGAAATGGGATTCAAGACTAACGATGAAATGGAACAGAATATTCAAAAACAGGTGTACACAAGCATTAGTCAAACTTGCAAATCTCTAAAAGTTCGTATTTCCTGTACAACGAAACTTTTTAGCGGGTTGATGAGCTGAAATTTTGAACATGAGAATATGTACAAAATGTATTTAATCAAACGATTATTCACTGACTGGCGTCTTCAATTTTGTACATACTGTGCTATTCTGATCATTATATATCCCCAAGATTTTGTCAAGTCAGCGTTAATGAACCAGTTTGTGAAAGCGAAACGGTTTGCAAAACGGTATTTTTTTCTTCTTTTGTAAATATTTAACTCATAACTAGCATGATTGAATTTTTTTAAAAGATACCTAGTCTTTTACCCTTATTGACTGAAAAGTCTGTGAATCACGATTTTTATTTAATGGTTGATTTTCGTTTTAGCACGTGAGTGATCCCTAATTAGAGATTTATATAATTTGATTTCTTGAAATTTACGCAGTCCTTTATATCACGAGGACGTATGTAAATATATACATACGAAAGAATTGTATTTTTAAGAAACACTGCCATAAGAAGAGTTACGTAATAACGAAGCAAATGACCTGTTTGTCATACATTCACTGTAAATGGTGTTCTTCACACAATTTTATAACGCTTATAAACTTTAAATAATTTTACAATTTAAGGGAAAAAATCAGCATTTGATTCGCTAAAAACTTGACACTCAGAAATTCAACAGGCTTGAATTTCCAGTAATAAATGCAGCGAAGATTTATGTTATTAAATTTAAGTAGTTACACTCACACTCATTATTACTTCCCCGATGGGAGGAATTTACATCTATAATACCTTCTGTTTCAATCATATAAAATTTCGATTGAAGATGTAAAGATATTATAATTTAGAATTACATACGTAATTCTGTCTGAACTTGAATAGACTTTTGTAAATAAAATCGTTAGAAAAGTATGAGATCAACTGTTTATCGTACAATTGGAATGGCGGTAATCTGGCTTTAAGTAATTCATCAGTCATCTGTCTTAGAATGAAGAAATATAGTTTTAGTTTACATAGAAGTCAGACATAGCAAAGCCGCAAAGAAATTTTTAAACGTTTTGATGCCTACAAATGGAGAAGATCCTAAATCTGGAAACCTTTTCCATAACTTCCGAGATAGAATATTGTTCCCGTAATTTTCGAATTTCAACCTTCTCTTTTAGACATATGTAGGAACTTCGACGTTGTCACAATTTATTCTAATTTTTACAAACAACTAGATCCATAAATATTTATTATAGAATGTGTAAATAAACATTTCAATGTTTTACAATTTTAAGAAACATGCGTAATTACTGTTTATTACTTTGTTTCGAATCACTAAATGTTTAAGTAGAAAAAAAATATTTTTAACCTCTTATACAAAGGTTTGTTTTTAGGAAAAGTAAATAGTCCAGTTTGTTGTAAACGGATTTTTATAGTAAATACTCAATATGTACAAGATCTGTGATGACAATTACTTCATTAATATATTAAAGAATGAAACAGGACGCAGACATAACTGTTAACAAATTTTACTAAAAACTGACATAATTTATAAAATGAATATTGTGATGAGGAGTTGAACTTTATGATGAAACTTCACATTTGTACAAAGTATTTCTAAATTAGACAATCAAGACTATTCACAAATAAGCAACATATTTCACTTATCCATTCTCATACAATTCATCATTTTATAATAATCCATCTAAATTTGAGAAGTGTCTACACGCAAGTGTTTTGATAATCAAAATGACAAAGATGAAACAACCTCGTAATAAATAATAAAAATAGATCACAAAGACTACCATTTAATCATCATCTGTACTCTTCTGATATACAGCTCCAAATTTGCTCATATACTTACGCACAAAATCTTTTGCCTTATGTTTCACATTCTCGTTGCATTGCAACTCGTCAACGCTCTTGCAGTGCTTTAACTCTTTTGCAAGCACAAAGTGTGTCAACTAAACAGAAAGATAATGATTAGTGTCCGTAAATTTATAATAGCAGCCTAGTGGCAAACAATATTAGAAACGTTTTTGAAACACTTTGAAAATGTTCAAGGGAATGGTTCCTATGTGCGATGTTCAAAAGACATTTTAAAATATTCCTTAGAACGTTGTTAGAACATCGGACATAGGGAGCATTCCTGAAACTTTTTTAAAACGTTCCAAAAACGTTTCTAATATTGTTTGCCCACTGGGAGTGTTTAGGTTTTTATTTGGAAAATTTGTATGAAGAAAAAGCGACAAAAATACCTTACGAGCTAGATGTTTGAAATCTTCCGTATTCGTAATTCTTCCTTGCTTGCAATCATTCTTCCGATAAGGATTTAAGAAATGAACCATAACATTGGCCATGTTTATTCTAAAAGCGTCTTTAATTTTACGTTCAGTGGTGGGTGAGGCATCGGCTTCCACGGTCTCAACTCGCAGACTGTGCCGTGAGTGGGACTTGGATTTGTTACTACGTCGATGTTTTCTTGCTTTGTCAATGTGGTCTTTCAGTCTTGCTTTTTCTTTCTGACGCCGTAATTTCTCCTTCATTTCTTTGAATTTTTTGTGAAATACACGATCTTCTTCCCTTCGGGGCTGTAAAAAAAAATTAAATTATGAACTTTTTCAAAATGAATGTTTCTTCTTTCATATTTGAAAAATGAAAAAAATTTTGAAACCGATTTAAGACCAATAGGTGTAATTAAGGAAAATGGGCGTAGTCATGGCAAATGAGCGTGATCAAAAAAGTTGGACGTGGTGAAGAGGCATAATTAATAAAAATAGGCGTATTCTAGGACACTTTCAAGGGTGTGAACAAAAGTGGAAGTCATTAAGAGAGATAAATAATGAAGCTGACCCGACCTAAGGTGTGATTAAGTGACTTTAAAAATTATTAAACAATAAAAGATTACGAATCTCAAGATGTAAAAAATACTCACACTAATAATTCTTTCCTGAACTAACCCGTCCCTCTTTTTCTTAATTTCCACAGTAGTGTTTGTTTCTAACTTTCTTAAACAACTTGATTTCAAGGTTACTGCAGGTTCAGGTGTATCATCAACATCCATTCCTTCAATTGGACGATCAGGATTTCGATCTTCTTCAATATCTTCCTCTTCATCATTTGACGAACTAGATTCCTCACTTGATTCAGAAGAGGTTGAAGAATCTGGCTGCACTCCGATATGATCCGGAGGGGGTGGTAGCCACTGCGATATTCTATCCTTAACATGATAATAATAAATCCTACCTCGTTCGTCCTTTGCCCACTTCCACTTAGGAGGTAGATCCAAAGGAGGTGGCATTTCAGGTTGCGACTGTGGTTTCGTCGCTTCTGTGGCAGGACTAGCTGAGAAAGAAGATTCTATGGGCTTTTCTATGAATAAAGGTTGCCCTGGAATAGGAACTGGCGGAGTACCGTTATGAATTTGCACTAGGTTGCTCTGAATCTGAAGCGGACTTTCCTGAAACTGTTGATGAGGAACTGACATGGGTGGAGCAAATTGTGGAGTTTGTTGGTTGTAGGTTGGGGTTTGATTAATGGGATACATTGCAGTTTGTAAACCAGGAGAAATGTCAATAGGAAGACCTGGTTGTAATAGGTGAGGCGAAGGAGTCAAGAGATTTGGTTGTGTTGACCCAGCTATTGGTTGAGGTGCTCCTACGTAAACGGGCGTCATTTGCTGCTGCTGAATTTCACTCCCATCTGTGAGAATAAAAAGATATTTTGTTCAGAATTTCACACTAAAATTTAAGCAACCTAACTAGAAACATTTTACAAAACCTGCTAGGAAAAGAGACAATTAGTGTCGTTTAATATTTATAATTTAAATCATAAGATAGAAAATACGGACCCTGAATAGGATAAGGTTGCCACTGGCCAATTGTCGTATTGAAGAAGAGCGGATAACCGGTTTGTGGGTCAATAGCCGAAGTCGTGTTGGGATCCATTCCTAATGCCAAACATCGAGTTTCATGTTCCTTCCACAACTCTTGCTGCTGACGACGTTGTCGTTCTTCTTCTTCTTCTTTGGCAACTTTCAAAGCAAACAGTTGTCTACGTTCAAACTTGGTCATTCGGGGTACAGGTACCAAGTTTGATCGCTCCTCCACCCTCTTGTCCTTCGATCTGCTGTGTTCAAAATCTGGAGAATCGCGACCTCGTCTTCTGTCTCGCTTGTCGGTCTCGTTTCGTCCATAACGATCGGAACGATACCTAGATTGCGAGAAGCGAGACTTTCTACTTGCGTTTTTTATATTATTAATAGCTGTGATATTATAACTAGAAGCGATAAAAAGTAATAAAGATTTTGTTTTAATTTACCTCTCATACGTCTCTCGCTTTTGCTCTTTCTCTAGTTCTTCTTTGTATCCTCGATCTAAAAATAAGAAATACAAAAATAAAACTATCTATTTTATATCGTAGCAAGAAAAAAATAATTAAATAAAGCAATCAAATTATCAACCTGCTTCTCTTTCATGCTCTTTCATTTGTTCAATCCTCTCCTTCTTTGGTATCCGGAAAACCTCCTTCAAATTGCACCATTCTGTTAAAAGATTCGAGGCAAGTTCAGTTATAAGTACTCGTTCGTTTTCCCGCTTCATTTCATTTCTCTGTTCATGCTCAGCTTCGTTCTCTTCGTTTTTAATAACGACTTCAGAACTTTTATCGTTACTATCAATGTTGGGTTCTTCCTTTGACTTTACTTGGTCGTCTTCCGGTGATTCTCCACTTGGAGACGAAAAAGACTGCTTAGACCACTTTGAAACTACACCATAAACTTTACTGTCCATGAGCATCGTTTTATTGGGGATTGGCAGTGTACTTAGCGTTTTGAGAACTTCTAGCCTAAATTGTTGAGTCTCCTCTGTTTCGCTGCCAGCAACGTCCATCATGTAACTCCATATTAGACGTAACCCATGATAATCGAGGAACAACCTACGACAAGGTTGTTCCCCATTCTGTAAGACGCGCAGGAGACGTGTTCTATGCTCCAATTCTCTACTACGAACCATCAATCGACTCAGAGTCAAGGTATGGTTTCGGTTTTTCAATCCACCCGAACAAAGTTTGTCTATCTCTTCCTCCAACTGTAACAAATAAAGTGTTCGTCTCTATAAAAATTTAGGTTTTCACTACTGTCGCGAATTAGAAGAGAATCTCCAATGACGCATGTTACATTTATGAATTGGTTAACAAAAGCAAATTAATCTCTCTGATTTTTAAATAAACAGTTATTTTAAATAATTCGCAGTGCGCCATTAGAGAGTCATTTCTTGTACATCTGATTTTAAATGGAGCAAAAACGGTTCTACAAAACATATTTAAATACGTACATCTTCATCTTCCATGTAATCAGCCGGCTTCTTCTCTTCCTTCTTCTTTCTGGTTACATCTTTCTCACGTATTTCCTTCTTTTCTATCTTTTCATTCTCCTCTTCAGGAGTTTCTCCTATCCACCCTCGGCAATTTGAAGCCTCGCAAAGACATTTTTGTGCCTCTTTTCTAGTACCGAAAAAAGCCATTTTTGAATCATCATATATACATTGTGAATTTTTTAATTACATGTTTTTAAACAAAGTACTACAAACCCATAACGCTGAAAATGATAATCAAAAGTGATTTCTTCGCCAGAAGCTATGAACTTTTTGTTAAAAAACCCAATTCTCAGTTCTCCGTTTACAGTCCACTACAATTAAAAAATCATGTATCATTTACCGGTAATATATAAATACTTTAATTTAGTAAGCTCAAAAAATTCAAGTCAACTGATTTCACCTTCTGTGTTTCCGCGTTTGGATCACAGCTGTGATTTATAAAACGAGACACGTTGCCTTTCAAAGTAGCATCAATGATTTGATCCGATTTCAGCGCCATAAAATAATGATGTCTATTCTTGTCTTTTGAGTATTCCTTGGTTCGTTTACGAAAATCTTTCGGATCAACTACCTCTCCTACGTACTCCATTATAAATTCTCCTCTGTTGAACGTAAAATATTTTAGAATCCCATATATAAAAGGATTTAAATAATCCTTTAAAATTTTAAAATCAAAAAACTACATACGGCTCAAGATCAGCAATAGCCCGTAGACCAAAGCCTTTCTTTTCAGTTCGAAAGACCTCACATTTTGCATACTCGCAATTTTGAAATCTCTTATTGGTACACCTGTCTCCTACCACGCATCTTGATCCGCTAAAGTTAGTTGAAAAATAACAAATGTTAGTCAAAAGAACGTGATTATAATTACAATTTTTTACTGTAATTTTGAGCTAATTACCATTCCATCAAAAGGAGCCTGTTAAGACAATCTTCGCCACAACCAAGTTCTCCCCGTTCGATTTCGTCTTCCGTTAAAAAACAATCACACAGCATACCCTTACTCTCTTTACTTGTATATCTGTTAAAGAAAAAATTATATTGATTTTGGGCTTCGTTTCATCTGAACAAAATATATAAAATGAATAAATAAATAACTCACCGATCAGTAAGATAAAGGTTTTCAGTGAGATGTTCAAACTGGCTCAGTCTTTCCTCCATTTCTCTGTCTCCTTCTTCTAAAACCATTGGCAACGAAATCTTGGCACCTATAGTCTTTGGAATTACTGTAGCTAAATATGAATTGGTGTTATTTCCAGTTGAAGAAGACTCATTAATAATATTGTTGTCCATAATACTCGGAGAAGATACTGTACCAGAATTTTCAGATTTTACCATAGAACCAGTCGTCAGCACGTCTTGAGCAACTCCTGCTCCTGTTGAGATCTCAGTCGAAGGAGCAGATCCAACTACAGGAAAACCAAATACAAGGCTTGATCGTGAACCTGACAGCGAACCCGTTCCACCCATTTCTAATTCGCTTGATCTACGCCACCGAGATTTTACTTTCACAGGTTTTGAAGTGTCGGAATCGTAACCGGTGGTTCCGCTGTTTGCAGATAGAGACATAAGAGTATCAATGGGTGTTGTTACTTTACAACTACCATTTTCTCTATCTGATTGGATCTCTGAGAGATTATCGAAACTGTCTTTCGACTCTTGGGACATTGGAGGAGTAAAGCTGCTTGTTTTGTCTACGTTCTGTTGAAACGCAATTTTTGAAGTGTCTAGGTTCGGTTTCGTCACTAAGCCACGTCCACGTGTTCTAGGAAATAAATTTAATTAAATTCATTAGTAAACTAGAATACCTATAACCTTGTAAATTGTAATGCTATGAATATATCAAATTTAGCTTCAAATAATTGTTTCATAACCACTTTTTTGTAAACCTAAACTTAGAGGAGTTTAGATTTCTGAGTAAAATGATTATAAACAATTCTGGTAGAGTTGAATACTATCTGAGATAACACTAGAAAATAAATAAAATATTACCTCTGTTTCATCAATCCTATTGTCCGAATTCTGCTGCTACGTCGAATTCCAGAACTGTTGGATCCACTTTCAGAACCTGTCGTATCAGTACTTCCGCTTCGACTTCTGAATCCGCTTTTCTTATCGGCCTCATTTAAATTACTTATATTTTTAGTATCGGGACCAAGTTCGGGCAACTTGCAATTATTTATTGATAGTAAAGTATCACTACTGTTCTCACTACTGCTAGACAACTTAACATCTTCAAAGTCTGGTTTCCCATCCATCTCGCTGTCTATGGAATGTTCCTCAATATTCTGTGATCGATCTATTCTCTTAGGCATTTCTTGCCCAAATTCTTGATTTTCTTTTGGTTTTGGAGTATATCTACCTTCATTATTCTTAGAATCCAAAGAATCACTGCATAAGCTAATCTTCACTTCATTCAGATCTCCATTCTTTGAATCTTGTTCTTTAGCTGAATTGGAAATGGATTGACCTTCAATGCTTAGTTGTTCTATCTTATCTAAAGAATTTGTTTCATCATCATGATCATCATGCGCTAAAATCAACATTTTCTTCGTGAGAATCATCGAGTTTTCCCTGCAATTCTCCTTTCTAGATAAAGCAGTCGAGGCTCCTGCTTCTTCTGAATTTTCTCTACTTATCTCTACACTTGATTTGAAATCATAATCATTTCTCGTGGACGTTGTGTCACTTGTTTTTTCAAAATAATTACCTTCAGAAGTTTCTACATTTATTGGATTAACCTCCATCCCTTCAGCTTTATTGCTCAAACTAAAAGCAGTTTCACTAGTATTGGAAAAACTACAATCGCTAGGAGTAAGATCTTGCGTTTCTTCATACTGCTCAGTACTCTCAGTCTCGAACGCAAATTGTTTTTCATCATGTGTTACCCTGCTTTTACTATTTTTTACTGGGCTATCAGATTCACACATCCGTAAACTGCCAACGCCTTCTTCGATGCTTTGAAAAACATTTGAACTTTCGCACTCCTCTTGTGGGATATTTTCGTCAGACGTCATCAACATCGACTCAGTGCCATCGTCATTCTGTATTACAGTAAACTCGACGACATTTTTGCCATCAAAGTCTGGCTCATTAACTAGTAACACTTGCTCAACAACCACGCTGTTCTCTTGGGCATGACATTCTGACACTTCCTCAACTTCCATTTCCTCACAAATTATTGTCTCCTCGATCACATCTCCTGCCCACAATTCATGAGAGACATTATCACCTGAAGACTCATGATTCAGGTTTGAAAGACAAATGACCATGTCATCATTGCTTTCTTTCTCTGAAGAGACAAGGGAACTCTCTATTCCACCTTGATTATCATTATCTTCCTTAAAGGAAACAATCGAATGAGCATCTTCATCCGCAACAACTGTTTTTTCACAATTTATTGTGTGACGGAATTTATGAAGCTTCTTTTGAACTAGACTCGTCTTTAAGGGTTGTCGCTTTTCTTCTGTTTCATCGTGACTATCCTTAGAATCGTCTGAATTATTACAACTCGTTTGAACAACTTCGCCATTAACTTTTTGTTCTTGTTGTTGCTTCTTCGCTATTTGTCTACTAGATTTTCTAACAGCTACGAATTTCTGCGGGGACTTCACACTTGTCTTTGCTTCGTTTTTTCGCCGACGAGCCATGGCGCGAGTGTGCAATTTCTAATCTGAAAATTATAATTAAAAATACTTTTTATAATTTAAATTAAAAACTGCTTCTACATTAATCAAAAATATATTATAGTTCATTAAAACAATTAACTGTTATACATATAAATGACTTTGATAAATGGTACAAACTTCGGAGAAAATTCTAAAAATTTCAACTAATTATTTGGCCAATGGAAGTATTTTTTAATATAATAGACCGGGTGAGAAAGTTTGGCCGTCTCCTCAGTTACCTTGATATTGAAAAATAAAATGATTTACGAACAAGGCTAAAGAAAATGTTAACGAATAGTAAAAAAAAATAACGACTAACGCCAAAATCTGCTTGGTACAAAAATTATTTTTGTCAATAATATGTATTAACGTCGATATATATTTTGCTTGTACAAGATAGTGTTATTAATCAATGTTCAAATCCATTTTCTACGAAGCTTTTCAAAAAAACGTACATTTCTTTCTAAGTTATATTTGCTTATTCTTAGAGGCAGTACCTCCAATTGATTACCTTCTTTTCCGATCACCAAAAAGGTCGCCAATTAACGGTACAAGCAAAACTTAAGACACGTTTCGAGCTCAGAAAACTTTCTGATCATTTTAAAGTACATACTGTGATTGATCGGCATTCTTTAATATCATTGAGTCCAGAAGTAATTTAATCTCTAATGGAAGCAAAGCGGCGTGCTAAAGGCCACGAGAAATATTTAGGCGTATCACTCACTACAAAATGAAACTATCGAACAAAAAAACATCACTCACCAAAATCTCTTAGAAGAGCAAGTTGAATCTCGATGATAAAAGCATTGCTAAAATAGGGCGTTATTCTGCAATGGATTTTCGATTCATGCCCAGTCCCTCTGACGTTATGTTGGTAGAAGATGAGCAAACCTCCAGGTTCAGTTTTGGCTGCATAGGAGAGATGAAGAGGGAAGTGAAGTCGATGTTCAAACGTGAGGCCTAGAAAGCAACATCGCTCACGACCTGATGGTCAATTTTTTATTGCCTGATTGTCCTGATTGTCTCGTCCACGTTGTTGAATTAATAAACGATTCCTAGACTATTGCTGGTAAAATTATAACAGGTATTTCTCTTACGTGCGTGTGTTATCTGTTTGTATAGAAGTGCCGCTGAGAGCATCCAGGACCGCACACAAATTCAAGAACTATGAGAGTAAGAATCTTATAAAATTCTTGAGCCAGAAATACCAAAACGGGTTATCCAAATTTGCCTTCATAGAAATTACAGCATTTTATTTAAAACGTCGAGAAAGTGATCATGAACGCGTACCTGCGCGTACCGTGAACGAGCACTTGCCTCTTTCCACTCATGTCACACTTCACAGTCACTCATGAGGCTCATGAGTTATGCTTTATAGGTGATACACACTTTTAAAAAACGCATTACATACATATGTACGACGCATAGGGATCTCAACCAATCACATGTCACATGTTGTTCACGATTGGAAATGAAGGCCTGTGATTGGTCGAGAACATTATGAGAATTTTCGAGAACTTTCATTCGTTCTCCTTTTGCAGTCACTAGATGGCACTAGTAGATAATGTCTTTGCTAGTAGCAGCTAGTAGCAACGTGTAGCCAGAGTGTAGCAACTAGTAGGCAGAAAATCTCGCAGGAGTAAGAGAGACAGAGATACTATTCTATTGTCCAATTTTCACAATCTATCTCTTTTATTCCTAAGGGTTTTGCCAGTGCCGACTCATTATCATTACTTCCATACTTCTCAGCT
>JAUEJJ010000047.1:556016-592351 GCA_032164275.1 Synergus coniferae
TTTGCATTTATATCTGTTTATATTTTTGTTCTTAAATAATGATCTACGTATGATCTTCCTTAATATCAAAAAGAAATTGATGGAAGTGATTAAAACTACTCATCATAAATTTGAAAAGTATTGCACCACATAAAATCTCAAATTATTTTCTTCCTCACAGCTTTAAGGTTATAAAAAATAAAATGTCTCAATCTGCCGAAACACAAGAATCTTTAAGTGGAAACGATAAACAAAATAATGAAGAACAAAAAAAGGAGATTCCTATGGAAACTGATTCAAATCAGAAAAAACCATGTTGTATTATTGTATTAGGGATGGCAGGTTCGGGTAAAACCACATTTGTAAAGAGAACTGTTTCTGAGCTTTTTAAAAAGAAGAAACCCTTTGTAATAAATTTAGACCCAGCATGTTTGGAAGTTCCTTATCCTGTTAACGTAGGTGAGTAAAAAAAAAGTTTTTCTTATACATAATCAATTTTAAAATGTATACAAAGTGGATAGATTTCCATTTCCCACAATAAAGTTAATTTTTACTTTTTAGAATTACTTTTAACTTGTCTAAACTATAGAATTATATGAAATTTTTAATAAGTGAACATCAATATCTTTTCAGACATTCGAGATACTGTGGATTACAAAGAAGTAATGAAACAATATGGTTTGGGACCAAACGGTGGTATAGTAACGTCTTTAAACCTCTTTTCTACCAAGTTCGATCAAGTGTTAGAAGTAATAAAAAAAGCAGGAAAAACTCACGACTATGTAATCTTGGACACTCCAGGGCAAATAGAAGTATTCACGTGGTCAGCCAGTGGTTCAATTATAACTGAATTATTGGCATCTTACTTTCCAACAATAGTTGTTTACGTGATGGATACAGTTAGAAGCTACAAGCCCGTAACGTTTATGTCAAATATGCTCTATGCGTGCTCCATTCTCTACAAAACGAAATTACCATTCATTGTGGCAATGAATAAGGTGAGATATTACTCATAAAAAAAACAACTCATTTTTTGTAAAAAGAAAAATGGATAAAATGGAGAATTTCATAAACATGATACTAATTCTTTGTTAAATTAATTTTTAGACTGACATTGTTTCAAATGCTTTTGCGGTTGAATGGATGAAGGATTTCGAAGCTTTTGAACAAGCTCTGGAATCCCAAACTAGTTACATCAGCAATTTAACTCGCAGCATGGCCCTTGTACTCGATGAATTTTATTGTAACTTACGATCATGTGGCGTTTCCGCTGTGACAGGATCAGGCTTTGATGAGTTTTTCTCCCTTGTTGAAAAAGCAGCGCATGAATATGAAATGTAAGTTGCGCTAGAAATAAAATCATTAATTAGTTTTAAGTAACAGAACGAAAAATAAATTTGATAATGTATTTGTTTTATGAAAGTGACTACAAACCACAATGGGAAAAACTTCGTGTGAAGAATGAAAAAAGAAAAGAAGAGGAAAAGGAGAAGCAACTTAAAGATGCAGCAAATAAGGTTACCGGCGAACCCGTGTCACTTATATCAACAGAGAATATTGGAAGAGAAATATCTGACGTTTATCTGAAACACCCTGGAAATGAATCCAGTGATGACGAAGAGGGAGAAGAGGCAGCAGAGGCAAGACAACAAAAGATAGAAGAGGAAGATAAGTTTTTCGAGAACTTTGTCAGCAAACACAAAAAAATACAAGATAGCAAAAAACTTGAAGCGACACCTAGCACAAGTAAAGAAAATGGAACTCCTGTATAAATTATTTTTACAAACTATTTATATTTTTCTGAATAATTCTTAATAAATATATCTAAGTTTATAGAATTTGATCTGTTTGTTCAATTGTTTACCAAAAAGCAGCCAGTATCTTACAACCCTGCTTTTTGCATTGATTATGGGATGTTGAACTCTTATGAACACACCTTTCAGTTATGCGACTTTGTTCAATGTGTCACAAATAACCTGCAAATAACCAATGCAACGAATGCAACCAATGCAACCAATGTTACCAATGCAATAACCTAACCAAACCTAACCTGGCAAATCGGTGGTTATAAAGGAAAAGAAAAAAGAAAAAGTGAAACATCAGTGAATTTTTTAATTTGTAGATAGATTTCAGTAGATTCTATACAGCTTAATAAATAATTAATCAGTTCTGTAATTATGCCAGCAACGACGAGTCACAAGCTCATAACCATTTTAGGCTTTTTGTCAATTTTACATGCCGCTTACTCAGCAGCTCAGCGTAAGTCAAAAATTATACTTTATATTTGTTTACATTTATAACTCCTTTACAATCATAATAATTATTTATAAACCATTTTTACAGATCGTTCCTATTTGCGAATTACAGAGCAAGAGTTTACAACATTACCTATAGACGTAAGTAATTCAAATTAGTTACTCATGAATTATTACTACAAATAACAGAATCTGCAAGGATAATAAATATTATACCATACCAACAACAATTCTTTCATCCATAACTTTAATGTTCTTTCATATTTTAAATATCTATATATTAAAATTTGTTTGCAGATTATAATTCAAGGAATCGTAGGTCTCTTTATTGTTATGTACGGAGTAATGTACATAGCTGGAGACTTCAAAGAAATCCGAGCTGTGGTCGATTTAGAAAATAAATCATGGGAAACACTGCGCAATTTACCATCGTTTCAAGTTTTCAGTCACAGAGGAAGAGCTATTTCACCTGAAAATTTTTCCGCATTTTAGATTACCAGTATTTATCTTAATAAAATATCTCAAGCATTTATTATACATAAAATTAAAATTTTTCTTTGAAAAATCTTGTTTAATATTCTGTTGAAATACTTAAATAAATTACACTTTTTCATTTATTTTCTACATAAACACTTTTGCCTCTTACCCGAGCATAAAAAAAAATACTTTTATTATGTATACCTTGGTAATTAATATTAAAATAAAGAATTGTCATTCCCTTAAATGATTATGTTCGTTTTATTAGAAGTTTTAAAAATTTATATGATTGTATTACAAATGATCAAAATCATCACTTTTTCTGTTTTTTCTTTTCTGCCTCGATTTCCTTTTCTTTTTCTATTTCGGTCACGTACTCGCCAATTGTGTCTGTATCTAACATCTGAAAATGAACATATATTCCAGCAATGTTCAGTTGAAATAACTTTGCTTTAATTTATATTCTTACATTAACTGTTTCTTTGATAATATAACATTGAATTCTTACCTGCAAGGATTTACCTCTACGCATAACTGCTATTTCTAGATTCTTTTGTCCAGATTGAACTACTTCCAAAAGAGCCCTAATCGCCAATTTGATGGAACCCTTTTCTGTCGCAACTTCCTCAGGTGTATAATATTTTTCTAGAAACTCGCGGACCGTTTTAGCACTGCGTCCAGTAGCATTTGCCTACAAAAGGATGAATCAGTTAAATGAATAATTGAAAGGACATTTGAAAATTGATAAAGATTTTGAAATCAATTTCATACCTTCCATTCATAATAAATTCCAGAAGGCTCAGTCTGGTATAAATGGGGAACTCCATCATAATCGAAACCAGCTAAGAGACAGGATATTCCAAATGGTCTTCTTCCGTTACTCTGCGTATATCTTTGCTTTAGGCCTGAAAGAAATAAATGAAATGAAATTGTTAATTATTTTTCATGAATGTCTTCACAGTTTTAGCAATTTTTTCTAGTTTAAATAGCCATTTATCTTACCTGCTATATACCTGGTTATATACTCCAATGTAACTGGGTCTTCTACTGTCAACTTGTGACTCTGGCATTCGATTTGTGCTCGATTTATCAGTACTCTAGCATCGGCAGTCAAACCTATATAATAAATCGTTTAAAATGAATGAGTTTAATGCTACTGATCGTAGAAATTCACTAATTCTTTAACTTTTAGTTTATCGCACCTGCAAATGCCATAACAACGTGATCATCCAAAAGGCATATTTTTCGGACGGTGCGTTCCTCCTGTAGTTTGGCTACAGATTTCTTCTCGACACCAAGAACTACTACATCTGTTCCACGAACTCCGACCTAAAATACATTAATTCAAATTTCGTTTCTTGTCGAGTTAAGCGATAAAACTAGTTTTTGATTATATATAATTATGAACAAATTATTTGTCATTCAAAGAATACTTCTATTGCTATATATAATAATGTGAGAAATACTTATGTGAATGGCAATTATTTTTTTAAATTTCTTTTACGTAAAAACACAATCATTAACAATGTAAAATCAATACAGCTTGATTCTTAAATGCACAAACTTGGTCCTCTAACCCCACAGATAAAAAGATAAGTGCTCTGGATTAAAAAAACTTTTAATTACAAATGTAGTGCATCAACAATAAGAAAAGCATTTTCCAAAATTTAAAGATGACAAAGTTTGACTTTTAATTTGAGGTTAACCTCTACAAAAAGTGACTTACCGCTGTGGATCCTTTCCTTACAGCTTCTTGTGCATATTCGACTTGAAGTAAATGACCATCTGGAGAAAATACTGTGATCGCCCGATCGTAGCGTGCTGACATTTTTATAAATTCGAATTAATACAAACTTGTGAAAGCCGAAATGACTCCGCCGTTTCCGATGCAAGAAATATTACAGAGAATACAGAGTAAAGTTCAGGGCCGCCAATAGTTACAGATGACAACGCACTTTTGATAAATAGGATTATTATGAATTTTATCAAGTAATTTTACTTTCAGAAATATAGAAAAGTCTTTCTCAGATAAAAATATGAGTTAAATAATTTTTTTTTACAAATCGAGAAAAAAGGACTTTTAAAAACTTTTTTTGTTACAGCAATGCAAAGGTTGGCTACACTGTGGAAAGTGAACGGTGAGCGCAAAATTCAAATGGACTTTAAAGAACGCTTTAACTTTGTAACAGTGTTATTTTGGTGTTATGCAATTAATACATATTTATTAAATAACACAGTTATAAAAATAATATTGAACACTAATGTAAAAATAATTACAGAACCGTTATTTTTTGTTATAGAACAGTTGACTGCATTTTCTCAGATTTCCAAAATATTATTGTGTTTGGTTTGGTAGAGACGCCCATATTCATCCACAATCCCCACTTTACGACCTAACTGTCTACACTTTAGGTTAACAAGTTTCAGTATTGGATAAAATGTTGAGGTTTAGTGTAAGGACTGTAGAGAGAGTTTGGATTTAATGCTGTGAAAATTACACACCGAGTACAAGCTTTCGATATGCCCGGGTTCGTAAACACAAACATTATCAATACTTAATCTTAGGATTATATTATTTTATAAACGTAATTAAATTAATTTAATTTATTCAGTTCATTGAACAAATAAAAACGTATTTAATTTAAACAAGTGCATATGTTTAAAATTACACCGAAGTGATTTTTACTGCATATCTTTCTCTTTAAAAAAGACAGAAAATTAGTTTAAATTTTCACTAAATAAAAATTCACAAGACATAATTGTGGAATACTTAATAAGACATTGAAAACCATGATAAATTTTCAATTTTACCTTTTCAAAATTTTTTAAATTCTGAAAGTTTTTAGTTACTAAATTTACTAAAAATTTACTAAAAATCATAAGTGTACCGGTTCTATTGAAGTTTATAACTTTGTTTTTAATAAGACTGTTATCGCAATGTATTTTGAAATTAACAAATATGAGATGAGTCGTTAAAATTAAAAATGTATGTGGTTCCTCAAATACTGGAACATTTCAATTTTTTATTAATAATTGATAAATCATTATTATTTATTAAAATTATAAATTTAAGTAAATGTAAAAATACTGTATGAATTATTTGTGTTATCTACATTGTCTACGTAGAATCAAAGGTAGAGCGCGCTTTGTCCCCCCACCTTTTCATTCTGATTCCCGAACAAATGTTCTCATGTATTTTAGCTATCAGATTATCTGTGAGATAAAAATTTCTGATTGTCAAAGGATTTGCAAATTATAAAGTGATTTGAAGCCTTAGTGCATTAACCTATTTAAAAAATTATGTTAATTGTCTGAAAATCATACTTTTCACAGTTTTGTATTTACCCAGAACATTTTTTTTTAATAGAAAAAGGTCAGTTTTCATGATCGTACAATTCTTGGAATTTTTAAATTTGACCATAAACGATATAATAGCGTGAATTTAGATAAGATCAATTTTATTCGCACAGACCTTCAATTGCCATTCTATTACTGGAAAAAGACGCTTTCAATTCCATTGACATTATTAAACCTATCAAGGTAATTGATTGAAAGAATTAAGAACCATTATCATTGAAAAAGTTGAATAGCTCTTCTGGGTTACATAATTGACAATAAAAATTCTTCTTAAAGTTCATGTTAATTTTTTATACTCTCGGCAGTATGTGTTCATTAAACTGGAATTAATTAACGATTATAGTCAGTGTACATTTTAAATCAATTTTACTGAGCTATTGCAAGATGATATTTATTTGCAACTTTTCATAATAAATCTAATATCTAACATCCTGTTTGCAAAAAATTAAAAAAAAAGATCTTTAAAAACGTCTTTATAAATAAAAAATAATTTTTAGTGAATAATGTAACAATTTTATAATAATTACTGTTTTTTTAAATGTACTTGTAAAAGACACAATTCTCATGTTTTAAGGAAACTCCTGCAATTAAAAAATAAGATTTTTCTTTTCAAACTAGTTTTTTTTTTTTAGAAAAAGCAGTTTTCGATGATGCAATGTACAGTGTACACTCATCGTCATATATGCCTTAACATTTGTCTCTCATTCTCTTTCGTTTGTTTAAATTTGAGTGAGAGAGAAGCCAATATGACAAATGTTAAGGCATATATATTATGACGATGAGTGTACCTGTATACAATGTATGTATATACAATTGTAACAAACGTACTCATACATCGTTAATTGCGGTCAGGGCAATCTTTACGATTGCTTTATAATCTTTTTTACACATGTATTCTTAGAATACAGTTCATTTCTCCATGATAAAAATAATGATTGTAAACTTACAGACTTATTTTAAACAAAAACTAAATCTTTAAGTATTTCTGATAATTAAAAATAGTGATAGAGAAAGAATAGACTAATTTCCACTTTGTGTAAGTTGAGGGGTGAAAATTTCATCCCTCTACTTCAAGTCCTACATATCAGTTTTAAAATGATATCAAGAACAAGTAAAGGGCTTCCCTGAATTTTGAATTATAGAAATCTGATAGAAATAAATGTGGCGTATATATTAGAAATTTTTGTTGTTGGCAGACTGACGAAAAAAAAAGCACTTATATGGACAGGTGCTATAATTATATTGATTGTAATTATCGTCTCGGTTGTCGTAATATACACTCAGAATGACAAAAAAGAAGATATATCATGGACAGCTAAATACATAAGTAATGCACCTCTTGCAAAATACAAAAAGGTATGAGAATGTTTTATTTCGTTTCTAAAATAATAATAATTATAATAGCTCTGATCTCTGATAATAGTAATAAGTGTTTTTCTATTCGAGGTTTGATAATGAAAAAAAATAATAATTTGACGTTGGAAAAATATAATTGGACTTCTAAATCTCCTTAAAGAATTAAGTCTTACATTATCATCAGAGAATCTGATTATCTGCTGTTTAACCAGTCTCGTGAAGATATAATATTTTAAGATTATCAATCTTTATTTCCTTTCATGTACAAGTGTACATCTATCTCTGTATCATTTACTTATCTACATTGAGATCTTGATTATAAAATCATGGTATTTTGCAGGCAGCAGTATCGGCAATGGGACCTGAATGCTCTCAAATTGGTGTGGATATGTTACTGAAAAATGGATCGGCAGTTGATGCAGCGATAGCAACACTTTTATGTGAAGGTGTTGCATCTTTACATAGGTGTTGTACCCTTTAAAATATTAATTTTTAGTATATGTATACGTGAATATTTTCAGCTGAATGATTCCTTAATGACTGATTTGTGTTTCAAAGTATGGGACTCGGTGGTGGTTTTTTAATGACAATATGGGATGCTACCAGTAAGACTGCCCATTATTTGGATGCGAGAGAAACAGCACCACATAGAGCATCTGTGGACATGTTTGGTGGAGATCCAAACTTATCTTTCAAAGGTAACAAATGATACCTTCAAGATAAATTTTTATACATTATAAGATTATGTAGAACTGTTTAAACGATATTATTAAATAAATTTAGGTGGTAAAGCTGTAGCTGTGCCAGGGGAACTTTTGGGTTACTGGGAAGCGCACCAGAGATTCGGAAAATTAGATTGGAAATTACTTTTCCAACCAACAATTGAATTATGTAAAAAGGGATCTGTCATCAATGGGTACTTAGCAGGGTACATTAAAACAAGGGAAAAAAGTATAAAGGCGGAACCTACTTTGGCAGAAATACTTATCAACCCAGATACTAAAGAAGTTTACAAGGTGATAATGAAAATGTTAATAAAAACGAAGTAAAGACTAAACGGTATATAATTTTCATATTAATTTTTTTTACCTAGGAAGGTGACAGAATTAAAAGGCCTCAACTGGCAAAAACACTAGAAATACTTTCAGCTTCAAATGGCAGTGGAGTGAGAGAATTTTATAATGGTACCATTGCAAAAGAATTATCAAGAGAAATTCAATCCTTCAAAGGAATCATTGATGAACAAGATTTCAGAGACTACAGGTATGTTCCATTTATTTGTTACATTCAATGACGCCTTTTCTAACAAACTTGATCAACTGTTTACAGAGTTGTCTGGAAGGATCCAATTCAGGTGAAAATTGGGAACAAGACTATGTATACGGCACCCCCACCTGGATCCGGAGTAATTTTGTCATTGATAATGAATGTTCTTGAAGGATTTGTTTCCAATGTACAAGAAAAAATTGCGTGGCAACGTATCATCGAAACATTTAAATGGGCTTACGGGAAACGAACTAATTTGGCTGATCCTGCCTTCGAACCGGATGTTGGTAAGTTTCCGGACTTTCTATGTAACAACAAACATTTAAAACTGGGTCTATCTTCTTAAGAATGTTAATTTAAAAATTACAGATCGTTTGATTAAAAATTTTACGTCCGAAGAATATGCGGAAGCTATCAGAAACACCATCAAGGATAATTGGACAAGCACTGACCCAGCATATTATGGTGCAGTAACAACCAAAGGTAATGGAACGTGCCATGTGTCTGTTATAGCCCCGGATGGTTCAGCCGTTTCTGTTACTTCCACTATTAATCAAGTGTAAGTGCAATCCATAATCATAAAATTAGCAAAATCAAAATTGTTTTAGATTATATTCGAAATTTTCTCACAGTTTTGGGGCACAGTTTCGATCACAATCAACAGGAATAATATTCAATGATGAAATGGATGACTTCAGTGCTCCAAACATAACAAACTCTTTTGGATTACCACCTTCACCTGCTAATTTTATAAAACCAGGAAAAAGGCCATTAAGTTCAATGACTCCAACTATTCTGGTGGATGAAAAAAATGAAGTTCAACTTGTGGTTGGAGGGGCCGGTGGTACAAAAATAACAACGGCTGTCGCCCTTACAATGATATTAAATCTTTGGATAGGGTATGATGTGAAGGAAGCTGTGGATGCCTACAGAATTCATCATCAGGTATAATTTTCAATAAAATCAGTAATTAAAATTACTTTAATAATCACTTTCTATAGTGGAAATAACAGTATCTGAAAAACTAATCATCATTCATCGTTCTTTTGAATTTCAGTTGTTCCCAATGTCTATCCAGAATGAAAAAGGTTTTCCTCCTTTAATATTAAACTATTTGTATTCATGTGGCCATAATTCTACTGTATATGAAGGAATAGGAAGTGCAGTTACGGCAATTGCGAAGCAAAGTGGTACTATTACAGCCATCTCAGATTATCGTCGGCAGGGAACAACTGCTGGATTTTGAACCCTTTCACGTCAGTAAATAATTTTCTAAAAGTAATAAGAAAATTGTAGGTTTAATAACTTAGATATACTAGTTTGAATTAGGTTTCCCAATTGTTAAAATTCACAGAGAAGTTTGTTGCTGTGACTTTATGGATAGAATACTGTGATTTTAAACTACTTTAAATATTAAGAAACAGTATTTTTGTATTAATTGTACATGAATGTATATGACAGATTCGTTTATCCGACGACCGTTCACGATTTCTAAGAATCAAAGCCGTGTTGAGACGTGCCAAATATCTTTCACTATAATTAAAACTTCTTGTACATCTTAAAAGAACTGAAACGTTGGTTATGAATGATTGTTCATGGTCTTGCAGAGTTTATAATATAACTAGTCGTAAGTTTATACTTGAAATTTCGTAACGCCATTCACGACACGTGCATTTCAATAAAGCATATGTTCATTATAATTTGTAAAATCACAAATATCTTTTTGATTAATCCTTTTTCTAATTATGTAAATAGAAATTAAAAAATATTCTAGGAACTGCTGCTGCTTTCAGAAAGATCAGCTTCCTTCAATTCTTTGCGCGGAGGTCTTTTTGGTTTTTTTGCGCGACTAGTTTTCTTCTTCGACTTACTGAACACTTCGATAGCTCGCATTTTATTTTTCAATGCATTGGCCTTAGCCTTTTCTCTCTGTGGTATGCTCTCTTCATTACTTTTATTAATACTACTATTCTTTTTGGACGGACTGACAATGTCATCTAATAACAGATGATCAGAAATCGCTTCAATTTTCTCTGGATTCTGAATATTCTCTGTGTCTTCTGATAGGGTTTCAATAGTGATTTCCTTCTTCCTGCTACTCGCAGCTTTTCTCGTTTTCATCTTCTTCTTACTATTTGTACCTTCTTCCTCAGAAACCTCTTCTATCGCTTCACACCCCATTTTTTTCACCGCCGACTGAAGTCGTTTGCTCAAATTCTTTTCGATAACTTTCGGTACCATTTGAACCTTAAAATACGATGCGATACTCTTTTGACTACTGCGCTCTGTTAACTTCTTCATAACAGGATTAATCACCTCTTCGAATTTAAGTTTGGTCCAGCCAAATTTTTGCTTCACGTAGTCAGCTAAGAGAATCAAGTTAGGCTTGCCCCACGTGAATTTTTCTTTGGAATCATCGATCGTGGGATTAAGATAGGCTTGAATCACAGCTTGACTTGGAAATCCTTTTTCAATTTGAACATTTTTTAGTTTATTCCGCAGGGAAGTTCTGCCCGGTCCAGGAACTTTACCAGATTTGACCCAAGCAGAAAAATTAATCAAACCACGAAGCAGATCTTCTCCTTCGGAAGGGAAAGCGGCGAGAATTTCCATAGCTGTAACGGGTCCTATACCTGATAGTCCTGAAGTGTAATCACTGCCGACTAATAGTGCGAGTTGAATCATCTGCTGCCTTGTCAACTTAAAATGATGCTCAATGTCGCAGGATCGAAATTGTAAGACTCTTTTGTTGTTATTGAAGAAGTTCTTGTAAACACACTTTCCTCCAAAGAGCCAAATATCCGAATCATCTGTTATCGTTCCATCAGTAAGATCGATTTGTTCTAAATAAGCACATTGAGCTTCTGCTTCCATGGGAGCTACAATGTAAGGTATTCCGAAAAGTCGGAGAAGTTCTTGACCTTCTGAGCGCATTTGATCAGTTATGTCCATAGCCTGTCTTTCTAATTTCCCCATATTTCCACTTAATTCTCTTTGTTCGTCTTCAAGTTTATCCTTCATCGAGAGAAGATCTTCTTTACTGATAGTTAAAGGTACAGAATTGGATGTTTGACTTGAAGATTGCGAGCCTTCAATTGAAGACGACATCTCTGACGTTTCGATGACTTCCTGAGAAGTGAAATTCTCAGAAGTATCAATTGAAAATTCATTTACACTGGTAGAAGATTTTAATTCACTGGATTTATCTTTATCATCATCCTCATCAGACAAGATGGTTGTAATCTTATCTTCAAAACTTTGGAAGTTTAAATTCCTACATGCAGAACTTACCACCGTTTGATTAAATGTTACATCTTCCATTTTAGGTTCTGCTTTTTCTTTGATTTTTTCCACAGAGAGAATCTTTTGCTCATTTACAGACTCAGTGACAAACACATCTGCGAATAAATCTTCTTCTAAATTTTCATCAGGTTTGACTATTACTTCAAAACTCTTTGTACCTTCTTTCTTTTGCATTAAAGCTACCTCGGGAATTGGAGCATCTTCTATAGTTATAAAATCGGAATCAGAATCGCTGCTTTCTGATTCAATTTCCTGTGCTTTCGTAAGTTTCACTTCCTCATCAACCTTTTGGGATTTCTCAAGGGAAGTGGTTTCATTATTAAAGAAAACACTAGGAACTTCTACCATATCAGAATCAGAACTTGAATCTACACTTGTTTTATTTGAAACATTTGCACTCATAGTATCAGTTGTAAGTGGTTGCGTTCCACTTAAAAGATCACTCACCTTTCTTTCCTTGCGCTTCTTCACCAATTTTTCCTTTTTTCTATTCGAAGACTTTGTAGACTTATTTTTCTTGTTCTGCTCTATAAGAGCTAAAATCTGCTCCTGTGGTAAAGAGCTGTATTCCAGCATATACTTCATAATCGCATCCATTGTACTATTACTTTGAATACTTTTTTTAGTATGTGATTTAGGCATCACTGATTCAACATCTGAATAATTCCAATTCTCATCATCTAAATCATATTCATGCATATTATCAACAAAGGATTCTGATTCTACGCAACTTGTTGAATCCCGTCGAAGTGGGATAGAAGCATCATTCAAATTTGATTCCACATCACTATCAGATGTCTTTGCACTATTGTTCACCACTTTTTCTTGTTGACTACCTTTATCTACAAGTTGAAGAAGTACTGCATTAAAATTAAATAGTGCCATCCACTAGCAAAAATGGACAAACCAAACGTCTAGAACCTATCTAGTTCTTGCTTTTAAAATCTAATAAAAATTTTAAAACATGCATTCTTATAATTACCATTGACATAAATAACTCTGGTGGTACTATCAGATGCAATTCGGAAGGCACGGTCATCATGCTCAGCTGTGTCCACGCCTTGCTCGTTCAAAAGCTTTTCCAATTCATCCAAAGTCAAAGTTTTACCTCCCATCTCTTTTTCAGCGACTTCTAACGATTCTTGAACTAATCTTCGTTTTAGTAACCGCTTCATTTGGAAACTTGAAAAGTCATTTAAAACCTTAAAGTGAATAATACGAATTCTTACAATTACAAATTTCTACAATTTTCTATAAATATTGATTAAAATTAATAAGTAAAACATACTTGCGGCATTTCATGTATTCGACTCCACGAGTTTTGTTTTCTCGTCTCTTTGAGATCAGTAAGAATATCGTATCTAACGTCAGCTGGTAAATTTTTAAATTCCTGGCTATCTACATTGACACTATGAATGTTTCCGATCCATCTGGATTGCTTTCTAGGACTCAATTCTTCAGAAGAATCATAATCTGATTCATAATCAAAATCAAAGTCGCCAGGCTGAGTTTTACTCGTACTTGGCTGTTCAGGTAGTTTGTACATATCATTGACAGTAGAAGACTTGACTAGCATCTTAGATTTCTCTTTCGAGGGACTGATTTCTCCCTGGGGATTTTTTTTGTCAAGCACATCTTTCACAGCAATACGTTTTATCAAGTTATTTATCAAGTCGTTCTTCAACTTTTGTGCTTTACTGACAGCAATAGATTTTTGCTTCCTGCGAGAGGCCTGTAAATACAAAGGAATGAGGAGACTAAGTTCTCACTACCTGATTCTCACGCGGTGCTAATTACGTGCATACAATATTATAATCAAGATAAAAGAAATGCCTCTGTAAAGTACAGTAGGCGTTCAACCTGAGTACTGTTAGATTTCATATACCAATGTAATAGTTTATAAAAAATAGATATTCCAGTTTTTCTGCGTTAGGATCAACATTTAGAAAAATGGAAGATACGGGAGAACTATACTGCAAAAACTTACGATAGTATTCTTCTTCAACATAGGAACTCCTCCATCGAAAACAAAGACTGGCTTTATTTTGAAGTACAAAAGTTTGCAAATTCTGTTGAAGAGTCCAAGAAGATGCGCATTGGGCATAGAATCGCCTCTGCGATCCTGATAGCCTTGCAAGACTTGATGAATCCATATTGAAACATCTATAAATAAATAAAAAATATATAATACCTAAACATTTTTAGATATGTATTATTTAATCGACTAGACACTACCACGAATTTTTTAAGTTTATCTGTGATTTTTGTTCACATATTCCTCATTTGTATAAGAATGTTTTAATATTTACCAATTGCTAGAACTTTTCCTTCCAGAGTTTCCACAGGAACAGGTTTTCCCGATGGATCCAGCAAACGCCATAAGCCAAGTACTCCCATTCTTTAAAGAATCTGCGTATAAACAAATTTTTAATTGTAATAATTTAGAAAATAAGTTTAAATGTGAAAAACACTTGAAAGTTTTTCAAAGAATCTGAAGACTATAAACAAAAATCTTAACAAAACACAAAATACATTGTTTTAATAAAGCGACAAGTATTTTTATAGTATATAGTAGAAATTGGTTAATACAATTCGTACAATTGTATGTATCAACAGATATCAATATAATCTTTTCTAGGATCATCAAAATAAACTTAATTACAAAAATAAACATAATACAAACGATACATCAATATTGACATAACCTCAATAAAATCCGCGGCAATTGACAAACATTAATTTGTATAGGTTAAATGATAATGTTTGTGTGTACATTATACATAAAGTACTTACTACAATTATAGGAAACTTTATCAAAGATGCTTTTCTAATGAAAAGTATAAATTAATGAACTAAATTGAAAAAATATAAAAAGAACCGAGAGAAACCAAATTTTAACGCCTTGTGCATTTTATAAATATAGACAAACAATTGGCAGCACTGCTCTGGGGAGCACAGTAAATTGCACTGAATCCCATTTTAAAATTTAGTTGTATTTAGCATTTACTATACTTGAAATAATTGTGATAAGTAAATACCTTTGCCCAAAATTTTTCAATTCATTAGACCTGAGGTTAAAATCTTATAATTGATTTTTCTAACATAAAATTTGATATATCATATGTTATTTTGTTTAAAGTGGAAGAATTTTCATCAAAATAGAATAATTGAATAGGTTTCCTTCGCTTACCTCGCATATAAATCTTTGAGAAAAATATATAGTTCAATTATTCTAAATCAGATTATGACAGCATCAATCAATGTTAAACAAAATTTCAATTGGTTAATTACTTAAACAGGGGACAATTCTTAAATTACAAAATTACATCATCAATCAAATAAAATTCTTTGAAGTGAGTTTGTCAATTTTCATTAAGTAAAAAACTTCTAAATAAATTGCAAACTAAATATATGGGTCAATACAAAAAATTGAAACTTTCAAGTGGGATTTTTTAAAAAGAATATCAAGACGTGAATACTGCGCTATATAATTTAAGATAATAGCTCCAAAAATAATTAATTCTCACGCACTTAAAATAACTCAGGCTTATTCTCAAAATCGGAGACCCTCTTCTATATAAAGCAATCATCAGCCACTGGGCTTGTGGTAATAAGGCTGACTTCCTCTAATTACGCATACTCCAGAAAATTACAATAAAAATTCCGAGTCTCGCGTGAAGACTATTCAATATTCATCGTGCATCAAAATGGTGCAGCATCTGATATGTATGGGAGCGTGTTACATATAACTAACACATCATGATACGCACCCAAATCCTCTCCATCCACACATGCTTCCTTGCAAAACTCTATAATACTAATCTCTGCTATGAGCATATGTATATGTGCTCATTTATCGGTATTCAAACTGCTCTTTAACAGTGTATAAATGTACAGAAGAAGCTTGCATTTGTGTCGTATCGTCATCATCGCAGAAGTAGAGTGAGGTAGAGGCCACCCACTCTTTCCCACAGCAGGTTTTTCCCACGCCCTCCACTGTAACCCCAACATCCTTTTGCGGCAATTCCATGGCGGGAGAGGAGGGAAACTCCGCGGTTTTGCCGCGTGGTGGAGGGGCGGAACTGACAATGGAAGGGGAAAAAAAGAGGGGGATGACAGGGTCGGCCACTTCAAATTTCCTTAGGTATACAGAAAAACTTTTGATTTATTTCAATCGGATCAACAGTTTACAAACTGTTAACTTTGTAACTGAGTTATCAGATTGTTACCGAACTGTTTTAAAACAATTTTTATGTAACTTTTATCTAGAAGAAGTTTTACATGAAAAAGTTATATTGAAAATTTTGAATTCCTAACAATACCTTTTCTTGTCCTTCATTTTTGAATTTCTATATAATGAATAATGGCCTAGTCGACATTATTAGAACCACTATTTTACAGAATTGAGTTTTATAATAACAGAAATATGAATTATTTTCACATATTTCGATTACGCAAGAGTTACATGAATGTTCTGTATCCGTGTTGGCTGTGTCAATTTCGTTTCTTTCCTCAATTTTTCTTTATGTAAATTTTCCAACATATTTGTAGACTATATATTATTGAACTATTTTTTTGAAATTACTCCATTTTTAGCAATTCTCTATCTCGTCAGAGACTATGAAAATATAAACATTGAGTTACCTCTGCTCAATACGATAAAAAATGTAGACACTGTTTCTTGTTAGGCCATCTGGTATGTGTCATATGGAGACGGGCCCTTCTGCCCACCCATACCATCAAGGCCCGACCCTGGGTACAGAGCTAGGGGAATCAACTCAGTGTCGTGAAGGGAGAGGCTGGAGGCGCTGGGGTCGACAGGGCCATTGTACATGATTGTACAACAGTCGAGTGAAACAATAGAAACTGCTTGTGACCGTAATAACTCCGTGGTGTCGGTGTCGCCGGGAAGCTTAGTTATTTATCGTGTTTCGTCCTGCGTAGTCGCGGCCTCCTGGGCGATGTTTGAAAGGGCCCGGCCGCGCATCTCTCCGCGATTTCTTTCTCGCGTGAGACCCGATCGTCAAATCATAGATTTTCGGCGCCTCGCCTCGTTTTAGCCGCGTTCTCGTACGAATCCAATCTGCAATTTTCCCGCTGAATCAAGGAACGATTCGAAGTTTGAACTATCGCGCGTGTTCCAACTTTGCAGCTATTAAGTTGGCAAGACTGTCCGGAAAATTCGGAAAGTGAACAGGTGTTTTTTGAATGGATTACATAGCGCGGCGAGGCGAGAATAGAACAAGCGCTTTCTGCGAAGGGGCAGAATTTTCGGAATGAATTGGAGAAGAGGTCTTAGAAGAATAATATATCGAGTGGAATTTATGGATCTAAGGAAGATGTGCATCAGAAAGTGAGTTAAAGTGTGGTAAGTGTGACATTTGTAACCTGTGAAAGGTAAATAAACAAATCTGTAACTCGACTCCACTGTGATGATGCTTCTAGGTATATGTGCGGGCTTTCTTAACCTCTTCGAGTTTTTATTCGGATTTTGATAATTTTATAAGAAAATTTCAAAATTTCCTGTTTGTAATAAGTAGCACTCTTAAAGTTCAGTTGTGTAAAATGAAGGTTGAAGTTTCTGTCTTCAGAATTTGGTTTTTTGAGATGTTTTCCTTTTTTTATCTTTCTTGATTTTCCAGTTACAGTTCGTCGAAGTTTATTTTCATACATTCATGTGACTACTCACTGCATTTTATTACAACTTGGAACGATTTAATGGAAATAGAGCGAGAGTAGGGATGAGAGCATGGTTAATAAGGATTCTAATAAATAATCTCTTGGCTTTACCACATTCACTGCATTCACTATATATTGATAGTCAAACCAAGTGGAAAATTGCTTTTCCTTTGTTGTTTTGGATTCAAAGATTTTGTAAGGTACTTTGAAAACATAGTTCCTCTTTTTTCATCATTGAGCTTGTTAAATTTATCCTAATCTATGATTTTGGAATATTTCCTTTGCAGGTCTAATGCTTAAAAGGTTAGGTTGCCTTCGTTAGGTGTTTTCAAGCTTGCAGTTAATTTGTTAACTGGATAACGATAAAAATCCACAACTTTATCTTGGAAAATGATTTCGTCTGCCTAATTCAGTTATTTGAACAAAGCTGTGTTAAATCAAGTAACGTAGAATTAATTAAATTGAGCTATGTCAGGCAAAAAATAAGACTGATTCGCTTTATATTACTGACTTGTTTTTCATTAATAATATTCAAAGTACTCAAGCTTTAAATTTTGAGACAAAACTTTGCAAGCTTCTACTTTTAAACCTCGTAAATTAATTGTTATACTAGCAAACTATTTTAATTCCATGCTACTCTAACTCAATGTCATAAAATACGCTTTGCTAGAATTACGCTTAACTCAATTAACCTATTCTCAGGAATATGCAATGTGAGTATAGTTGCAAAAATTACGTTAAATAATTTTCAGTATTGTAAAATTGACTATCATGAAGATAGATGAAGCAAAAATATCTTCCCCTTGAACGGTAAAAAACGAAGAAAAAAAAGAGTAATAAAAACTTAAAGACGAATTATAATTCCACTGTAGCTTTTGCGACTTTATTGTGGTAGGATCGCCGCATAATAAATGCCAGAACTCTAATTCATGCAGCAAAAATGAGCTCACTTTTGTTCCCACGGTCTCTCTGTGCTTCCTCTTTCCTGTGCAAAGACCATCGACTCTTAGTTGCTCGTTTCGACCAAGATATCTCTGGTTAATTATTTCTTCTACTAAATAAAAAATTTTCCCACGTGTGAATAAAACAGCACTTAGTGTGATGCATTATTACTGATTTAATTTTGTTCTTCTGAATTCGAAAATGAGGGGAAAAATATGATGTGTAAGTCAGTAGGAGAATGATTTAGTAATATGAAGTGCAGTTTAATATTTATAGCTTGATTTGCTTTCAGTCATTCTTGCTACAACAGCACGAATTATTGAACAATGCTAATATTGTAGGCTAATAGTTTATTCCAGTGCCGATCTAAAATTTAAAGTGCGGTTGTGCATTGAACGTGCTCTTATTTTCTCCTCTACACGGACAAATAATAAAACTTAGAAATTTGTCTTAAACTTGTTTACCCTACTAACGTTATTTTTTTTCTTCTAGGTGCTCATTGTAAAGATGCATCAGGAGTCGAGAACATAACACAAGGTGGTCAGCACCGTCGTTGCTCTGAAAGTAGCGAATAGCAAATTAAATATGCCACATCAATTTGGATTGCCCACAATGGCACACGGCATGCAGTCCCCGCCTTCGCCAACAGCTGTCTTGTCAGCGTACCCGCGATTTGGTTCCGGCGTGTATCGACCCGATCATCAGGATCAAAGACTCACACGTGAAGCTATGGAGCGCTACTTGCGCGATAGAAGTGACATGGTGATTGTAATTTTACACGCGAAAGTCGCCCAGAAATCCTACGGTAACGAAAAGAGATTCTTTTGTCCTCCACCCTGCATTTATCTTTTCGGAGAAGGTTGGAGATTGAGACAAGAACAAATGCTCAGAGAGGGTGAATCTGAACAGTCCTCGCAACTCTGCGCCTTCATCGGGATCGGAAATTCTGATCAGGACATGCAGCAGCTTGATCTCAATAATGGAAAGCAATACTGTGCTGCGAAAACATTATACATATCTGACTCAGACAAGAGAAAACATTTCATGCTCTCTGTGAAGATGTTCTACGGGAGTGGACACGATATCGGCGTTTTTCACAGTAAACGGATAAAGGTCATATCGAAGCCTTCCAAGAAAAAACAGTCTTTGAAAAACGCGGACCTATGTATCGCTAGCGGGACGAAAGTAGCTCTCTTTAATCGTCTGCGATCGCAGACTGTTAGCACTAGATATTTACACGTAGAGAATGGGAATTTTCATGCCAGCTCCACGCAATGGGGCGCGTTCACTATCCACCTCCTGGACGATAACGAGAGCGAGTCAGAAGAGTTCCAGGTCAGAGATGGATACGTTCATTACGGCAGTACAGTAAAGCTTGTTTGCTCTGTAACTGGCATGGCGCTACCTCGACTCGTCATCCGCAAGGTCGACAAACAGATGGCGAGTTTAGAAGCTGATGATCCAGTTTCACAGTTACATAAGTGTGCCTTCTATATGAAGGACACTGACCACATGTATTTGTGTCTGTCACAGGAAAGGATCATTCAGTTTCAGGCAACGCCCTGTCCAAAAGAAGCGAATAAAGAAATGATTAATGATGGCGCCTGTTGGACGATTATTAGCACTGACAAAGCTGAATATCAATTTTTTGAAGGCATGGGTCCAGTCCGTTCTCCTGTGACTCCAGTTCCACTCGTTCATAGCTTACATCTCAATGGTGGTGGTGATGTGGCAATGTTAGAATTAACTGGAGACAATTTTACGCCAAATCTTCGAGTTTGGTTTGGCGACGTGGAAGCGGAGACAATGTATAGATGCCAGGAGAGCATGCTGTGTGTTGTTCCGGACATTTCCCTCTTCAGAGGCGAGTGGCTCTGGGTTCGCCAGCCAACGCAGGTTCCGGTTTCTCTGGTGCGCAATGATGGGATCATTTACGCGACCGGATTGACATTCACCTATACACCAGAGCCAGGTCCTCGTCCACATTGTCCTCCGGCAGATGAAATCATGAGAGCACCCCGTTCCATTCATAATCAAGCTAGCATGCCTCCAGCTATTGCAGATGTGCCTTGGACCACACACCAACCGCCACAATCAGGCCTCTGATATTTCCACGACGACTGCAAAGCGAACCAAAGCACCCGGAGTGATTTTGTTAATTCTGTATCTTCTTTGTTCGAAAACAAGAGTGATTCTTTTCCTGATAATAAGGGATTGTTGAAGGCAAAGAAAGAGCAAGAGACGCCTGATTATTTCGAATCGTAGCAGTCCGAATGTTTTAGAAGAACTCGCAAATGCAAATTGCTGTGCTATGTACATTATTATACAGAATTTTAAATGATAGAGTGTTAGAAAAACTAAGAGAGTAATTATTTATGATGTATATGTAGAATTGTAGATCTAGGGTGGCCACTGATATGAAAAAGCTGGGAAAAACATATCAAAAGAGTTCAATTTCAAATTGTATAATTTTAAGCATTTCACCTTTTTAAGATTTGTGGAAAATTGGGATTTACTTTCTTGGATTATAGTGGTCTTCCCGATATCCTATCTTTCAGGAGATTTCTTGAAGAAACTTTGTAATTTTTTATTATTTATAATTCTGGCAATGGAAATTTGAAGCGAGACGTAGAATCAAATTTTAAGTCAGGGTAAACTTAAGTAGGAAAATAGTGTAATGTTGTGTAAGAATACTAAGGAAGAAATTTCTTGGAAGTTATGATTATCAGAAAGTCGATATCCGTTTTATGCGAGAATTAAAATAAGGTACTTACACTAACAACGCAATATCACGATATATCGGAATTCGGATTCCAGGTATATTTTGTACAGGTCGTAATCATTAGATCTAAATTTTTTATTTCGTGTGTTGTATTCACATTTTTTAATATAGGTACTCAAAGATTAAATTAAAGATTTAATTAAATTTTTAAAAATAGTTTGTACAGTCGAGACTCAAAATACGATTTCCCTAGTAAAATATCAAAACTGCACAAGTATTAAAAAAAATATTACTTTGAACGTAAAATCAGGATTTCAGGACATTAAATTTCGATGGTCTAGTAGCCCATTTTCAATGTCAATAAAATTTTATAAAAAAATCTAAAACAAAGGAAATTCGTGCCAGTGAAAATTCACTGTATAGACATATTTCTTTTAAATCTCTTTCAAGCTTTAGCTCTTAGAGGACTATCATTCAGATTTTTGAATGAATTTATTGTATATTGTATTTCTAGGTCTCCGTCCTCAAAGGGTTAATTAAGTAAATTGAATAAGCAAATCAGTCACATTATCATCATAATAAATTAATAACATCACGTTTCAAATCTAGTGAATGAAAATATTTTTATCTTGAATTGAACTGCTTCCTGATTTTATTTAACGTGTTCAATACCAGAATGTAAATTCAAAGTATGTAAATAAGTAACGTTATAAAATTAATCATTAAAAGATTTAAATGAGAAAGAGCATAAATTAGTTTACTTCTTGAGATATATGTAAAACGTTCTCATAATCAATTTTGCAAAATTAATAAGAGATCAACGACGGTAGCATGACTTGAATTTATTTCTCTTTGTATATCTTATTACTGTTAGTATTTATTTGAGTTTTATTTTAAGAGAATCTTTCGGCATTTTCAATTCCAATGGAACTAACTTTTTCACATTTAAAAAGAATAAACCATCGAAAAAAAATAGAAACTTTGTATTAAAACAAAACATATTCTAATTTTAATTGTGTGCAAAAAAGATTGGTGAAAGTTTTTGTATTCATCGATATGAAAAATTGAACAAATAAAACTAATTCATAGAAATTTAAATGAAAACTCAAACTTTTGAGAAAACAGGAAGTTTTGTCTAAGATCCTTTTCAAGTTCTAAACTTGGAAACGATATGCTAATGTACTACAATAAATTTCATAAACAATCGCTCATTATAAAAAGCGTAGTTTACTTTCGAAATAAACTGGTCTTTGATTTTTGTTATGAAAACTATTCTATTTCGTTTATTTTTTAAAAACTAGATTTAAGCTAATTGACATCCTTGGTGTACAAAACTAGCAGTTTTTTAAAAAATAGTGTCTAGTTTTGAAGTCCTTTATCCTTTAATTATACTTATTCAAATTACTCGTCCATCTTTCAATGATACATTATTAACCATTTGAACTTGAAATTTCCAATATTTCAATTTTGTAAATCGACTAAAATCGTCTTTGACAATTGCATCAACTTGAAGACTGCGAAAGGAAGGTGGCATGAGCCTTGAGGAAATTTATAGCGAAGTACATTCATTTAGTTTGAAACTGGAAACAAGCTCAGCGTGTTCTAGATTGGTTTAATGGAACGTATAAGTGCCAACCTGTCTTTAGAAAACATAATCAAATATAGTAATCTCCAAAAGGAAGTGAGATAACATCAACTCAAAGAATGCCTTCCTGAAGAGATCTATTGTTACGGAGGAATGTTGGCGAAGGTACCATGGGAATTTACCCACAATTAAGATTTGTATTGTGCGGACAATGAACATGGTTACATTTATTATTCACAACAGTAATTCAGAATTAATAACAATAATTAAACCTTTACATATCATTGGACGGATTCAAAATTTGCTCAGCATAAAATTGAATATTACATAAAAATATCTTATTCTTTAAACCAGCGCAAAAGCACTTCAAAATCAAATGTCTTTAAAGGAGTGCATGTTGGTACAATCTATAAATCTACTTTAGTTTCCGCAGAGAGATATTCTGCAGTCTTGTCCACGAGCAGTGTCGAGATATTTTACAACCATATGAAAATATTCTTATTTGTAATTATAAAATCATATACAACAATTCGCGTATATAATACTATCTTTGCTTTTCTCGGATTATAAAAATACATAATCTTCCCAAGTGCAATGGTGAAGTCATTCATGCCTTATTCCATTAATCTATCGTATAAATAATCAAATCATATCAAAATTGCAGCAATAATAAAATTGTCTTCTGCTACTGACTTAGAAGCAATACAGTACATATAATAGTTTGTTATTGATAGAAGTATCAAACAATTCCGTTTGCTTTTTTAATCAAGTTTTGGCATAAAGACAATTTTAGAATCTTTAAGTACTTTCCAGTTATACTTAGTAATTATATTAATTATTCATAATGCCACAATTGTCAAAACAGTATTTGCACTCAATAATATTAGTAAAGTCTCAATAATTGCATATTTTGAGTGACAAAAAATCAACTGCAAAAGACAAGTGGGAGAGACTTGTTTTAAAGATGATCTTTCTTTACACCTTATGTAACATTAGTTCTGCTACTTTATTCGTATCGTACGTTGCTTATTCATGTTTGTAAGCATTAATGATATGTACGAGGTTAAAAGATCGTCCATTTTGTAACCGAGCGAGGTTTCGCATAATAGTTTAGTACCCCGCACCAAATTTCCTATTGTCATATGGAAATAAGTATTCCCTGACGACCAATTGGAAATTCTAGTGAATGGATGCGTTATTAGTATATCCTGCGAAGAAGTATTTAATTAATAGATATGTTAAATCAATTTTCAGCAATGGCAGTATATTCTAATCTAAACTTACCTTCGTTTGTGGGTGAATAAGACTCACTCCGTGTTTATTGATAGCAATGAGCAAGAGTTCTGGATAATTTGGTTCTGTACTTTGCTTAACTTCGAAGAAGGCTGATCCAAAAGTGGGCCAACGATATACAATTTTCAAAAATGTTATTTTAGCATCTTCTGGACTCATACCTAGAATAAAGCAACGAGTCAGTTAAAACTTACTATATTCTTTAATTTAAAGTATTTATTTTCTTTCATTTTTAGTCGTAAAAGTTACCAGCATCTTGATTGTAGGCAGCTATTATTGATCTTTTCCAGTCGTTTGCGCTTTGCACTTTGACCAAATCGCCTGGTATTAGTTCGCGAAGCATTTGTCTACAATGGGAAAATGTTAACTCAAAAAATTATTATTCAATCTATTTTTATGGATTAGAAGAGCTTGAGAAAGATACTCACGGGATCGCTTGTAATTCCTGTTTACTTTCTCCAAATCGTACTCGATAAACAAGGGCTGCTAATCTCGATGCCTCTTCTTTAGTACATTTATGATATCCTAGAGAAAAAAATTCATTTTAAATTTATAAGTATAAATATATATTTAAATATTATAGCTGAAGGCGGAAGTTTCAGAACTGACCTCTGAGTAACTTAGGCAATTCTTGATGAAAGTGGAATATTAGATCTGCATTTCTATCTTTACCCGGAACAGTATTCGTCCACAATTTCTTCATGAAGAATACTTGGTATGTAAATTGAGGCGCAACACCTGAATGGAAAGATTGAAAATGCACGTTTATGACTACCTGAAACTAACATTTTTAAATTTACTTTTTAAAAAATGTACCATCTCTAGCTGGACGAGCTTTCCTAATCCAGTCGGTTAAATGTCTGACGAAGTCGAAGAAGAAATCGCCTTCAGGAACGGAAATTACTTTGTCAGCAATTTTTACAAACAGACTGAAGCCTTCAGCGGATCTGAGGCTCAGCCTTTGAGCGATGTTTTGACAAAAGTCTTTAGCTCTCGTTGATGAATCAACTTCGAATGCCTAAAACGAAATATTTCGTAGTTCAAAATAGGTTTTGTTTAATTAAAACTAGAATTTCTTGCATTTTCGAAATCATACCTCATCTGTGTCATCAGGAAAGTAAACTTTGTGGAAAATTTGTGTCGTTTTATGTTGAATAGCTTCGACCTCTACTTGATGCGGAGGGTATTTTCGTTGACCATTGCGCAATGTTTTCTGAAGTCTTTGTAGTGAATCCTGAGATATGGGATGTCGTCTAGTTCTTAAAAATAACATTAATTCCTGAAAGTACACAATTAATACTTAGTAAATTCATCGAAACAATATTATTCTTCTTTATCGCAATCTCTACCTTTAGAAGGCTTTGACTACAAGTGAAGAGTCCTGTAGCTAGCCACATCAATTCCCATCCTCGTTCTTCACTCAGTCTATTTCGGTTATCTGTTAGCTGCTTCATTATTTGACAGTAAATTTCGTCTCGCAGTATTTCATTCTTCAAAGGCCCATCGAAGATCTGATCAGTGTATTCATTCCCAATTCTGGGTCTTTTGGTAGGTAGATCGCCCATGTATTTTAAAATCGCGCTGAAAGCATAACATGCTTCTTCTGCTAATTCTTCTTTAGACACTAATTTCTTTAGCAACGGTTGTTTTATTTGCTCCCTGGAGTGGCGCCACAATTCGTCTGCATGTCCACGTCGAGCGCTTGTTAATGTGAGGGCTTTTGACATCGATTTCTTCGGTGGAGTTCTGAGGAATATAGAAATCGGTTATTTACAAAAGTGGTTCTATATTAAGTACTTAAAATTTTTACAAATTAGAGACAGATAATATCTAACAAAAACTTACCGGAAATGATCAATTGAATATTCCAGTAATGTGTGAGGTTTGTCGCGAGGCTCAACTCCATTTATCTGTTGAGGATACAACCTGCGACCGTTTTCAGAACCTTCGATACTGAATAGTGCCTGTAAAAGTCCAAGTAAACAAAATATAAATATTACCTAAATATTACCAAGTAAACAAAATATAAATATTAAATTCTTACCAAAATGTCGTTTGGTGGTTTAGATAAGGAAGGTAAAACATAAACAGTTTCTGCTGGGAAATCTCCCTTTTCTCCAGTTCTCTCGCAGGTACCAATGCACCAACCTGAGTTGAGGACGGTCTCTCCTGTACTATCATCATCTAAAATGATCAGATCTCCTTTTTGGAAGCTCAAGAAAGAGGAGCCCTCTCCTGGTGCTTTGTAATCTTGCAGGGCGATAACAAATTTACTTCGTTTCTTCAGTCCTTCTAAAAAGTATACCACCAAATCGCGAATGTCCTCTGCGTTTGCACTTTGAAACGTGAATTCTTCTCCCCGCACCGTCGACAAACTGAAGGTTTGTGTAAACATCTTGTTGGTTCTGAAACAATAATTTTACTTTTTACATAGTCGCCCCTTGATTTTTGTACGTTGTAGAAAACAATTCACGATGTAATTCATGAAACTTACTTTTGACTAGATACGGTTGTGATTTCAGGAAAAGATAATTCTAGAAGAACTTGTTCCTGATCGTCGACGACGTATACCCCAGTCCAATTAACTGCAATGATGACGTCATTCTTAGGTAAATTTGGCCCCGAATTTCTGTAAGCTTCGTAAAAGCGAGAGAGAAGTAGGGGCCACTTAAACTTCGCATATCCTACTATGTCCTCCTTAACTCGTAAAGCAGGTACTTTTTCTTTTAAATAGTAACTCTGAAATAATATAAATAAGATAAACCAAATTAACATTTAAATTATTAAATTACCATTACTCATTAACGTTTAAATTATCTAGTTTACTTACTTTTTTGTAAGCCTGTAGGACAAGATGTCCCCACCTATCAATAGCTTTCTCGACACCGGTTAAACAATAATCCGGAATGTAGTTTGGCAAGAGTGTAAACAATCTATCTACGTTCATGTCTGTACCATATTCTATATAGTACTGTTGAGCGGCAATCATAGCTAGATCTTCTTCTTTGTCGCAACGATACTCTCCAAACTTGACTCCTCTTACAACCTGCTGATAAATCAAATTCGTAGCAACTTGATCCTCAGTTGGGTCGTGCCAGGGTGCAAAGATTTCCTTCCGGAAAAAGAGTCTCCAGGGTGCATTTCTTTCTTGTGCGCCTTGTTCTTTCGCGTACTGTTCACACTGGGATATCGCGTCCATCACATGATCTCCTCCGCTTCCTAAAGATGAAACCTTATCAAAAAGAGCAATGTAGAGAGAAAATCCAAATTGATCTCTTAACGAAATTTTATCGGAAAGCTGATTGCATAATTCTCTCGCGGTGGTTGCTGAATCTGCTAGTAGAGTTTTGGTATTTCCATCCATGAAGGTGATGGGGAGCATAATTGGCTTTTTAGATTTCGTAGCTTGAAGTTCAAGCCAACTGGGTGGTTGATTCCTCGTTCCATTGTTGAAGGTTCTCTTCAGCCTATCCTCACAATAAGGCGCATAACCAGGTGGACCTTCTCTTATAAAAGCTCGGAGGTAATTGACGAATTTCTCTGAAGGTGCGAAGCAACCCACACACAGTGAAAGAAGAATCCAACCACGAGCGTGTGAAGTCTTCGATGGATTGTTGATTAACTGCTTGCAGATCTGACAGTAAATTTCGTCCCGGAGTTCTGCTCGTAGAATTCCGTGGCCTATTATGAAGTGAAGCTTCTCTAAATTGGAAGTTGGTCTTGCTTCGAGCCAAGATTGATAGCTGTCTGCCGTGTATTCATCTTCCTGTAATCTTCTTCTTACGTCCTCTCCTAACTTGTTTTTGCGCTTCAGAGTTAGAGAGACAAGCTTATGCCGAATGGAACGTGGCTTTTGTTTCATAAATGCTTCCTAAAATCGTAATATAAATATAAATTATATTATAAAATAGAAAGCAATTTTTTTCAAATTTAAGAATTAAATGTGGATGCATTACCGTGTCGACGCCCATTAATTGGGCTTCTTGGAACTCTTTACTCCTGATGAAATTGCGTCCTAAAGTTGCGGTTACTTTAGACATAACGGAAGTGTTGTCTCTGTCCATTGTGTGATACCGAGGCTCTGGTAGATCTCCAGAAAATCTAAGTATTGTTATCCAGAGTGCTTGTGCTGCCTATAAATGACAAAAATTGAATTTCAGAAAACTGACTAAAAAAACTTAACAATCACTTCTAAATGTTTTACTCTAATACGCACTAATTGGTCGCCTTGGGTGTGTAAAGGAAGAAGAGGATGTTTAAGAGGCTTCCTAGAGTACTGATGATTGATGTTCCCTTGGAAGTATGTAGCTGCGAATTTCTGGAATTTAAATTCAGAAAGATCCTCCTCATCCTCGGAAGCAGTTTGGACTGGACTGATTATTTCCTGTTGGTCTGCTTTAGGGGCTGGAAGATCCTGTAACCATAAAATTGATTCATGTAGCTCAGGTCCAATAAAAATTATCTTTACTTTTGTTATTGATTTAATAACTTACATTAAACACGGAAGTTTCTCTTGCAGGTGTGGGAGCTTCGCTGCTGGAGTCTGGCAAGAAATCAAACATAGCTTCTACTAATTTGCTATCATCAACTGGCTCGTCCTGCTTTTTAGCTGCGTCATTAATCAGGTTCTTCTTTATTTCCATCCTGCGTCTATCTTCCATCTCCATCTCAATTTCTTTTCTCTCAAGTTCTTGCATTCGTTCCTGAAATTGATCAGACATTCAACATTAGAAAAAAACAGTGAAAAAGCAATGTAAAAAGAAATTTATCTTTATCTTCACAGTACCCTGAAGTGTTGTTCTGCAATTTCTTTAGCTCTCTTATTTCCTTGATCCTTCAGTTCTCTCTCCTCCTTTTTCCTGAGTCTCAAAGCTTCGATATGGAGGCGGTATTCATATTTAATTTTCTTATACCTCCTCTGCGCGATAAGTCTTCTAACGTGGGCTTGAATTTTAACAATGGCCCACATTTTCTTTCGATACATCCTGCGGACCAAGTGGCCTCTCGCGCGGGCTTGTAAAGCAACAATGTGACCACGAAGATGTCTAAATCTGTGGGACAACACTCGCGATCTGATCAAGGCTTGGAGTCGCATATAGCCGATTCGCATTCGCCTGTATCTCTGTCTTTGGGCGTAGCCTCTCCAGAATTTTTGGACGATTATGGCAGCGGCACGCATACGCAAAAATCTTCTTCTGTAAACCCAGCCGCGAATATTGCGTTGAAGGATCAAAATTTTTCGAGTAAGGACTCGATCTCGCTCTTGTTCTAAGAAAAGGTCGTGTGCATCCTTCAAGAATACTTTGGTGTGCCCCAGCTGGTAATCAGATCTGCCTAATACGGCATGGCAAATTTTTGACGTTGCACTTTGGCAGTCAGTCTGAAAAATTATATTTAATATCAAGTTGTTAATTTTAAATTCTCCGAGCATTAACAACCATTACATAAACATTCTAAAAAAGAATATCTAACCTTGTGTGCAGGAGGTATGCCGGGAATGAGAAATCTGTACCTCTCGACAAACTCTGGAAAAGCATGTCGAATGGGATATCCTGCTCTACGTATTCTAATGGTTTCCATCATTCCTGAGTATCTCAGTTGACGACAACAAAGTCCTCTATCGAACATCTGAAAGGTACCGATTAAACGTATTGTCAAATAAAAAACGTAATACTTCATTTAAAAATGTTTACGATATTTGTATTTAACCATTGACATGACCTACCATTGGTTTCTTATATTCATTAGGTTTAATGCATCTGATAAAAAATGGCTGGCAACTACAGAGGGTCCTCATCAAAGAATCTAAAGACTTTTTAAATTGAGTAGACAACGTTGGAGCTCTCTTCCTAGTTTCGGAACCCATGCCAATGTCTTCAACAAAACAGGTTTGAAGAAACTTATTGGAAGATATGTGAATCAGCTGTAGTAAATCTGCACTAAAGGTGTCTCTATTCTTTTCTAGAAAACTCCTTGTGTCGTAAAAAACAACCCCGGCAAAATGATTTAAACCAAAGGAGGTATTGATGTCTGATTTCGGTTTCAGATAATTCCTATGGGTTCCATGAGTCTTGTGAATTTTCGCCAACATTGTCTGGTCCGTTCCCTGAGACATTATTAATAATTAGAAAGGGAAACTTTTCAAATAAAATTATGATTTTATTTTAGTGCGATCCTTACTTTTGGAAATTTTGATTCTTCGTCGATTAAAGCCATTATATTTAATTGCTTAATTGCTATTAAATCCAGAGCGTCTTGATTATCAACAAATTCAATATGTTGCCAATTAATTCCTTCATGATTGTATTCCTCTTGCTCCAACTTGAAAATGTGTTGAACGAAAAATTGTTGAAGATTCTCGTTCGCGTAGTTTATGCAAAATTGCTCAAAGCTATTGTGATTGAAATTCTCGAAGCCGAATATATCTAGTACGCCAATAGCACTGCGAGACGTATTTTTTGGTCTGAAGATGGCTTCGTTGATTTTTTTAACTATGTGTATGAACAGTCGTCCATAGATACCTTTAACGAATGCATCTCGGATGTCTACAGATTGTTCTCTTGAGAGAGTTGATACCTGAGATCAAAAAACGATTAAGCCATGTTTCTGATGCTCATTCTTAAAGGTAAATTTAATGTAAAAAATATAAATAAATGTATGTAATATTTACCACTGTCTCACCATGCGCGAAAATTGTCCGCCTCGTCAGAGCATCTATTAAAGATTGAACTGGCACACCTAATAATTGAGCTACCCTTTTCACATTTGTTTGCTCAGGAATTTCTGTCGCGTCTAAATTATCTAAAAAATAATCGTGTTGATTAGCTTCAACTTCCCCTGTTCAACTGGCTACGGTTCAAATTGCACATACGGTTTTAATTAAATAATAATTGGCACATTTTTCAACTTACCAACAACGGTAGCTCTGTACTTAACATTTCCTATGTGCAATAGAGCTGCTAGTAGTTTTAAAATTTCCCATATTTCAGAATCCGTAAATAACAACACTTTCATTGCAGATCTAATATCTGCAAATTCAGCGGCATCGTCTCGACCTTCGCATGTTATGCTGCCTCCCTGAAAATATTTTACTATTAAAATTGCTTCCAAACTGAAAAAAAATCGTTTTTGATGAACAATTTAGTTTTCAAATATTTGAAATCGATTGCTGTTGGAATACTTTGTCAGATTTAATGATTCTTCTTTATTAATGTCTCAACTTACCCCTATCAAGTATCTATATGATGATGCATCCTCTAATTCGAGTTTTTGTTTCTCTTCTTTCGAAAGACCGGCCAACATGCAATAAAATACGTGGTAATTCCTTTCATCCATACTTTGAGATACTATTCGTGATTTTTCAAGAAGATACTGCTCTATTTTAGCTCCTTCTATCACACCTTGATCATTAAAATGTATGTCTATGTATTTTCCAAATCGAGACGAATTGTCGTTCCTAACTGTTTTTGCATTACCGAACGCTGTAAAAATAATTATTATAAATGTTTAAAGCAGTAATTTAGCCTTATTTAAATTTAGTCGTATTTTAAATTTTGAATTTTATCAAGAATAGTCATTTAAATTCAGTACCTTCGAGAATAGGATTTGCTTCTAGAATTTGTTGCTCTATCCATGAATGTTTTCCACTGATGGCTGCTAGATATTGTAAAATCAATTTTGTGCTCTCAGTTTTTCCTGCTCCACTTTCACCACTGAAATATTCATGAAGGTTTAAGATTCATTTTAAATTCCAAGAAATATATCTTATCTATATCTTACACTAACTTATTCTGTACATCTCTATCCTCAAGAAATATTCAATCCACGATTCAATATCAATCGGAATGTGTGTAATTAGTAGATCTTCAAAAGTAATTACCTAATTACAATACACTGGTCCTGACCATAACGATTCATATGAGCATAACTGTTGTCGCCTATTGCAAAAATGTGCGGTGGCAGTTCGCCAATTTTTCTATCTTTGTAAAGCTTTATTTGTTCGGCAGTGTAAATTGGTAATATTTGGTAGGGATTGACTGCTACCAATATGGAACCAGTGTATGTCTGTGAATTGAAATAAGTTACCAGATTAGAAATGAGCCTATTGTATTAATATATAACAAAAAAATTGTAGATTTTTAAATCCTTACGTAGATGAGATTCTCATTGTATCGAATAAGTAAATTTCTCAAAATTCCAGCCTCATGGAGGTCTCCCAAACTGATCATATCTTCCACACCCTGCACCGATGTAGCGTGCATGGCTTTTATTCGTCTTTCTGGAGTGAGCCATTGTTCCTATAAATATAAAATTAATTAATTAGTACAATAGTTGGAGAAATTTCATGTAAGCAAGCTTACCTTATTGTCGTCGTCTTTTACTTGAATCCTCCTGCCTTCTGCAGAGACTACACGTGCACCAATCGCCACATCAAATTCCCTGCCTGAGATGGGTTCGATCCATATGTAATCGCCCTGAAAAGCATTATTCGAATTATTTACTATAAATATAATAAATATTAGAAAAAATCAGTTTAAAATCCTGTGAAAGTACTTCTCCAAACAAAACAAAAAAAAAAAGAAAACCTAAATATCTTGATAAATTCTCAAAACATTGAATTTCCAAAATTCTGAAAAAAAATTTCACAGAGGTGTAGATCCCTTAATCGAAATTAGTTAAACTATAATAATTATTTGTAAAATCACGACAGACTTCTTGCTCTCGATTAAGAAAGATTTAATTGAGATTTCGATAGGGATCTCTATAAAAAGAATAAAATCTTTCTTCTCGATATAAGCAATTCAACGTGAACATACTGGTCATGACATTAGTGATCTTTGAATAAAAAGTAAATAAAAAAATCTTGATCTTAGCATATTGACGATGATAATTATCATAATTATCACGTGTGCGTCTCTTTGTCTGTTGCAGTGCTGCATCAAGATTTTTTTGACATTGTGAATGGCCCCCTCTTCAGACACCTTTTTCATGAAATAAAGGACTTGTTGCCTCTCTTTTTTTTTATCAGTGGTGCAATTTTGACCTCAAAAGGATAATGTCAAGCCACGACTAGTATTTGACAAATACGATTACTGGTACTTCATTACGGCACTGCCTGCCATCCTCAGAACAGTTATTCGCTTGCACGTGGCTGTCATATTTAGCATTCCTAAGTCCAATATTGTATTTGTTATAAAAAGGATTTTTCTACAGTAATATTCACATTTAAGATTCCATGCAATTCTATAAATATTCAACGCAGCAAAAAGCAATGACTCAAATCCGGATATCTTTTTTTTTTTCTAAATCGACAAAATAAAATATATTTTTAGATTCAATAAGTGTAACAATATACCATGACAAGTTTTTATAGGTTTTGAAGGTATTACTTACAATTATAAAGAAGAAGGAAATTTAATCTAAATAAGAAAAACGTCGACTCAGAAAATGAAGTCATGGAAAACATTGCAAAAAAATGTCACGGAAAACATGCCCATTTTTTATCTCACTTTTTAGAAACAATTTAAACTATAGTTTCATATTCTTTCTTATTTTCTTTCATAATATTTTCTTTTATAATATTTTCTTTCATATTCTTTATTTTTCATTTACAAAAATGTAAACATCAGGGAAATACAGAGAAAACAGTATATTCATTCCAGAATAGTTTAGAAAGTTATTTTCTTATTCACAGTGACTTTTTTTGTAATTTTTTTGCGGTCGCTTTATAACATCCTGATATTCATAAAACAAATTCTCAATGAGCATAACGGTACCAACATTCTGGCAGTTGCGTACATATATGTATGTGTAATATGTATATATAAGCTACTGACATAATTTTTGGTACCGTGAGTGGCACATACTAAACTTAACGTAAGAGTGGAAATGATGCATTTTTATGTCCGTAAAATAAAGTGCTCTATTTTCAGAAACATGTATCCATTTGTTAATTTTTAAGAATTCTTATTTTATGCCATTTTAATGATTCAAACTACAGTGTTATTTAACAAACTAACTTTCACCTTCAGCCTTTACTCAAAAGAAACATTCCTTCTATAAATCCTATTTTGCCAACCTCGGTCTTAAATTATACAAACATGTTGAAAGGCATTTGCAGAAATCATTGGATATTAAAGGTTTTCCACGAACTCACATTTTACAATTATTATCATAAAATTTCAAAATTAAATTGATAAATAGATACATTAGGCTACATTTACCTATATAACAATATTAATCGGCTGTTGTTAGCTGTAGAGTCTCATTCTTAATATGATATTTTGTAAATTAATCATAATAAAATTCTATATAACAGTTTTCGGAAACGAAAAGATTAAAATGATAAATGCGGAGCCCTTAGTGTGCACCACGAAAGAGCGGAAGACCTCTTCCGATGTTCCGGTAAGTGAACAATTAGGGCGTAAAATAAAAGGTGCGTATATGTACACAAGCAACTAAACATGTGTCTGTATCATTCTAGGCAACGCACTTATTACAGTTAGTTATTAAGTCAAAATAATAGCGTTGAATTATTACTAAAAAACACATGTTACTTTTAGTTCCTTGCATATTCTATACAAATTTCAAGAGTCTCGCTCGAATTTTTACCACCAAATGTCAGAATTTGGCCAACAAATACCAACAAACGACCACCAAACGGTGAAAACTATAAGTTTTTAAATTATTTAATGTAACATACCCGAGTAACGATGACCATCTCTCAAGTCTGGCGGTTACCGGTCTGCTATCTGCAACAAAGAATTCAAAATATGTATTTATAGGTAAATGTATATTACACTTGTTGATCTAAGTATTTCTTACATATCAGATTAGATTCATATTTCGCATTGAGCAGTATAACAATACAATTATCAGTCAGTGATTTAATTTAATTAAAGATTTCATAATACATTAGAAATGTAAATCAGTAAAATTTTAATGAGAATCAATTACTATTCTCTGGAATTCCAGTGCTACCTCACACTGATTCTGTAATTACAGAATATTGTTAAATTCTATAGAAGTTTTTCGAAAAATATGCTGTTCTTATTTTAACACAAGAATCCTCTTAAATTAACAAATAACTTTTTTCGGGACAACATCTTTTTGGTGAATAACCAAAATCTTGAATGCAAAAAAATACCGAATAAAAAGATGTTATTCCCTTTTCTCTAGAATTATTATCGCTTATGTAATTAGCCTTCACCTGAAGCTAAATAATATTGTAATTTTGCTATTTTGCAAAACGGACTTTATACGCGACCTTGGCTGGAAAGGAACACATGACATTCACTGATGGGAAAGAAGTGCATGCAATAATGCAATAAAACATGAAGACTTTCTTCTGGCAGACAGACAATTGATTAATAGTATCTGGTGTGCAATCAAAATCATTCCGAGGTGAATTTCTAACGTGGATGATGCGAGTGATGTTCGTCGAGTCTATCTAGAAAAATCCAAGAGTACGACGGTAATATCTGGTCAATCACCGTTACATTCGCAAAGTGGGTTAGGTAGCTTGTGCTACCAACCTCCGGCCTCGAGGAAAGAACCTCGAGACGCTGACATCCTCGTCAGATCTGAGATCAGTCTCTCTTTCTCTCCAGTCACTGCTTATATCTATTTCACATTCCCAGATCATCTGCACAATCGATTTGCCAGAATGCGAATCTAAGAACGTTATCTTTCCTAATGTCCCACTTTAATTTCTCAAGGATGTTGAACCCGATTATTGTCCTTAAAATTCTGAACGTTCAAATGAGCTCAATTTTTTATTGATTACTTTTTAAACTAGAAACATTGATAAAATATTGGAACTCTGTCATTGAAAATAATTGAATATAAAATAAGCTGAAAATGTCTATTTTGGAAAAACTTCATTGATAAAAATGAATAGTTTAATATACCATGTTTACTTATTATGAAACACGAGTTTAAAAACTAGTTTAAAAACTAGTCTAAAAACCTCACTTTCTTTTTATATTATATTCTATGCTTACTCTTCATGACCCGATTAAATGGTAGTAGGTAACATGTATGCAATAAGAGCAAAATTGTTACCAACATACTTTTACATAATATATTTTCTTATGATTGTGCATTATAGGCAACTTTAATT
>JAUEJJ010000047.1:599353-631720 GCA_032164275.1 Synergus coniferae
CATAAGACACAATGTTAAAATCGGGCTGAAGCGCAGCTGCGCCATCAGTCGGGATTCTAAGGTACTACCAAGTTGGGCTCGTATATTTACGGCCATCTTTGAAAGAGTCGGATAGGGCTGGTGAAGAACGAGAAGAAACCCTGGATTGGTGGCTATCTGCATGGTGCTGCCCTCTCAGTACTTGGCGGAAATTTTAAATTTCAATAAATCCAAGCATCGAGATGGCAGCACCATGCAGATAGTCACCAAATCCAGCATTTCTTCTCGTTCTTCATTGGAGAGTTCTCTGTTCTCAAGCTGATAAAATTCACCTTTTAACAAAAATACTTTCTTTTTCCCGAAAAGAGACACTAAGCCCAATTTCTGCCATCCAAAAACCGATCTTGATGCGAGAACCTGAAAAACAATGTATCTTTGCAATTTTGCCATGAAATGTACGTCGTGAGGTAGAATATTATTTGAGTCATTCTATAGATTTCACCATTTTTTTTGTGACTTTTTTAATTTTTTCGTCGAGCGCTCCAACACCCTTAAAGATATTTCATGAACGAATGCACACGATATTTAAAAAGTGATCAACCCCTCGTGCGCCTCCAATTTTAGTAATGACATCGAAATTGACAACATTCTATATTTTAACTTACAGATGGAAAGAGTAAACCAAAACGCTACAGTAAAGCAACTCGAAAGGTAGTTCAATTAATACCACTGGACGTTCATGGAAGGCCGATATTTCCTATAAGTTTGGGAGATCTCACCGTTTATTCTTTGGGCGAAGTTGTCTCAGATCGACTTGCTTACCACACAGAAGATCTAATTTATCCTGTCGGTTATTGCAGCACTAGGATTTATGCTAGTTTAAGGGACGCCCGGATTAAATGTTTATACACTTGCAAAATTTTAGATGGTGGCCCGAAGCCGAGGTAATTCAGATTGTTTGTCTCTGACGTTTTAATAAATATTTATTCTGATTATCTCAGAAGAGAAGAAAAAGAAACATCAAAATTCAATTTCTTCATTTTACTTAAGGGTGTTGAATCAAGTTCTAACTTTAAAATTCGATTTCTTCATTTTACTCAACAAATATCGTAATTAGATATTTCTTCACTATGAAACGCGATTCACTTTTTAAATAGAAATATGCATACCGAGCGAAAAGATATATTACTTTAATATTTTTTTTTTGTAAAATGAAGAGATTGAATTTTGAAGTTAGATATCGAATTCCTCGTTGTTAAAAAAAAGCGTTCAAACTAAAAAATTGTTTGCTCTATAGACACACTTTTATTTCTAAGAGAAGTACGTATACAGAGCGAAAAGATATTTAATTATAATATTTGATGATTAAAATGAGGAAATTACTTGTAGTCCTAAAATTAACATCGCTTTAGAGCAAAAAAAATATCTAATTACAAAATCGGTTAAGTAAAATGAAAAGTTCAAGTTTTGATGTTAAAACTCTTATTTAACATCCATAAACTCGAAAGAGAAGGAAGTTATGATGGTATGGATTTTTCAGGTTTGAAATTGCTTCGGATAATGACCTCGATCAGCCGCTGGTGGGTTCCAGTCCTGACGAGTGTCATTCTCGTTTACTAACAGCGATTTCTTCCGCCTTGTGTTCCATTTCACCTAAAGGTGCAGATTTCTTCGGAATTTCACATCCTACCGTTCAGAATCTCATACAAAGCTCACCAGGAACGCGGAAGCTAGCTGTGTACAAACCGCAACGTTTCGAGGTATGTATTTTTGTGAATATTTACTATAATGTTTAAATAAGGAAATTGCATTCAAACCAAAATAAAAAATCTAAACTTTTAACTTTTAGCAGACATCCTGCAAAAATTCGCTTTTAGTATTTAATTCTTTAGACGGTAATGAAACTTCGAACATGTTACCAAACTTGAAATAATTAACGTTATAATATACTTGATTTAACATTATTTTTATACTTTTTAAAAATTTCAAGATTGTTTTTGTTTAGAAATTTCTATACATTTCGTGAAATTATGAAGAATTTTATAAAAGATTTCAAAAATTTTAAACGATTTTAATAGATTTTAAGGGATACAAAATATCCCAATTATACAAAATATACAAAATAAATAATAAAATTTTTTAGCAATTTGAAAGGATTTCTTGGAATTTTAGTCTTTATTGAAATTTATAGATTTTCAAAACAATATTAGATATTTTAATGTTGTGAGAATATGTTGTACCTAAATATTTCTAGGATTTTTAACGGATTTTGTGGGATTTAAGAGAATTTAAAAGGTTTTTTAAAAATTAATTTTAAAGGCTGTCATGAAATTTGAGGTATTTTAAAAGTATTATTGGAGTTTTAAAGCATTTCAAGAAATTTTTCAGGAATTGTAAAAGTTATTGTAAAATTTAAAGGACTTGAAAAGATTTTATGAGCGTGTGTTCACTAGATTTCAAGAGTGGTCGACCCCTCGAGACCAGAAATTGTTCTTTATTCTTTTAATGCTTTTCATTTCAGGTGAGTAAAAGTCAAATAGCTGAAGTAGGAGCAAGTCCAGTTGTTGAAGAAGAAATAGATCCGAGCCTCGGATTTGCAGCATTACATCGTCATTTCGCTCTCGCTAGTGGGTATAGAATTAAAGAAGAACCCAATGAACAAGATTTATTAGCTTTGCAAGGTCTCCTCGCGTGATCTCTAGTCTTCTTTATTTTATATTTAATAAAAGAAACATTTTAAAACCTTAAGTACAATACTTTAAATTGTGACAAATTCAAGTGTAAAAAATTTGAGTAAACGTTTGGGATAAACATTAAAAAATAAAAACAATAGTAATAATACAGTGTATAAAACATTTATTTCTTATATTATATGTACAGTTTTCTATAAATAACCGTTCGTCACAAACTGATATAAAATTCTATAACATATTCAATGTGCTGTACAATTGATTGAGATTGTTCACACTGTGCGCAATTCAAATTTCAATTGAGAAAACTTCCTTGTAATCTTAGAGGCCTTTGCAATGATTTGAAAATATCCTAAAGCTTATGGAAGTACTTTCTAACGATTACAATTATTTGCGTGGTGTAAACATTCTCTTTAAATACAGTAAAAATAAAACGCATGAGATATAAAACTCTGATTACCAAAATAAAACGTCCGTTTGTGGAATTCACAAATAGTAGAGTAGAAGGGGGTGCAGGGGGTAATGTCGTGAACTGGTGTTTTTAACTAAAGGAATGAAATGATTTACTAGCTGTCAGTATAGTAGGTGCCTAGTGACCGACGGAGTTTATGTATACAATAATAACGATCTTAATATATTCGTGACAAAACGTGCGACGTCATTTGTGAAACACACGTTTTCGGGACGAAAAAAGTGTTTTTTTAACGTATCAGAAAAATAACTTGCCTCGCAGGAAATGATATCAGGTAAGTATTTTCCGAAGTAAAATCTCCTGCCCAAGAAAATATCTAATGTTTGGTTTTTGGAAAAAATTTTGTTTTTTACCGAGTTTTCGAATTTAACCTGAAAAATGACCATTGGGGACATGTCGTGCATTTGATGTGGGGAAATGTCGTGCACTATACAGAGTAAAGTAAAATGAGTATACTGATACTCAGGGCTATTTTTTTAAATCCAAGAGCTATTATATTTAGTTTTTTCGATAGAATTTTGTGTTTACGCATTAAAAATTTTTTTTTCAGAACTAAATTGTGATTTTTTTAAGAAATCTTGAAAAACGAACGGAATTTATATAATTTGTGATTGCTTTTTTATTATTATTTCATTATTATTTATTGTAAAATAATTATAGATTTGTGTTACTTCTTTACTTATATTTTATTAATAATTTTTGCAATTCCTTTTTTTATCTAGAAAAATGCGCAATCGACACAGAAAAACTGAAAGACCAGATGAAAATGCTATCGAAATGGCAATGGAAGCTGTCGAAGAAGGGAGCAGTGTGCGAGGGGCAGCAATTAAATTCGGAATAGCATCGCAAACTTTGCGTGACCGATTGCAAGGAAAAGCACCTAAATCAGTAGCTCATGTCGGGCAACAAGTAAGCAAATAATTTTTAAACTTGTTCGTGAAGGTTTTTCTAAAGATGCTCTTCTTTTTTCAGGTATTCAACGTCAAACAAGAGCAGGAGCTTCGAAACTATCTCGTGAAATCCGCCAAAATGTTCTACGGTCTTAATTTGCTGCAACTAAGAAGACTTGCTTTTCAATTCGCGCAAAAACTAAAAGCAGCTAAATATATCAAGAAAATCCCAGCAAGTTGGTTTCCTAAAGGAAATAACGAAGAACCTGCTGCCTCGAGAGACTGGGCCGAAGGTTTTATGAAAAGACATCCAGATTTAAGTTTGCGTAGACCAGTATCGACATCGCTAGGTCGAGCAGCTGCCTTCAATTCACCTGTCGTTCAGAAATTTTTCGATTTGTACGAAAACATTCGAAAATCACATGAATATACCGCGGCGACTGTGTGGAACATGGACGAAACTGGGCTGAACACGGTCCATAAAACTAAATACGTTTTAGCTCAAAAAGGTCAGCGTTGTGTGGCTTCGGCCAGTTCAGGTGAACGTGGCACTAATGTAACTCTTGCGATGGCAGTTTCCGCCGCCGGTGAAAAAATCCCACCATTCTTCATCTATCCGCGAGTTAAGATGCAGGATAGGTTCCTTATGCACGGAAGTGAGGACGCAAAAGGAGTTGCGAATGGGTCGGGTTGGCAGACCGCTGAGACTTATGTTCAATTCATTCACCACTTCATAAAATACGCCATAAAAGCAGGTACACAACGAACTTTGTTGATCAACGACAATCATGAATCGCATTTGTCGATCGAGGCATTAAGTTTGTGCAAAGAAAATAACATCGACGTTTTAACGCTGCCCCCACACACCAGTCATAAGCTCCAGCCACTCGATAGAGGTGTCTTTGGACCATTCAAAGCATACTTTGGAAATGCATGCAACGCGTGGATGTTCAATCATCCGAATGTTCCAATTGGGATCCAGAATGTTGCAGAACTAGTTGCTGAGCCAATTCTCAAAGGCGCTTCGTCGATAAACATTATCAGTGGATTCCGATCAACGGGAATTTGGCCATTTAACCGAGATATTTTCACAGAAGATGATTTTCTGTCGTCATCAGTAACCGATCGGCCATACGAAGACGTCCATCCAGCATCACTTGAGACATCAATCGATCAAGATCGATTAACACTTGCAACATCAATTGAGCCAGAAACACCTGCGCAGCCGTTTGATCTAGAAATTCCAGGCACATCAGTTTCGTCTCCAACGAATGTATTCAACGAACAACTGATGCAACGCAATGTGAGTGCCAATGTCGAAATTTTGACTGATAAGATCGATCTAGAAATTCTGCGGCCTTTGCCGAAAGCTGCAGCTCGGACAGCAAGTAGTCGTGGTCGCAAGCGACGTACTTTTGCTCTTCTCACTAGTCCAGAAATGATGGATTCCTTGCGTGCTGAACAAGAGTCATCGGCTCAAAAAAGAAAAAACCAAGAGACCAAAAAGCAACTGGCTGCCAACAAAAAAATTGAAAAAGAGGTGGTTAAACGACAAAAAGCCGCTGAAAAGTCAGCTAAGATAGTCGCAAAAACTACCACAGAAACAGCAGTGAAAAGAAAACGTGGTCGTCCTTGTATCGTAAGAAACTCCGAAACCGATGAAGACGCTGACGAGGTCATTGTAAAGCACAGACGTCTGAAGAAGACATGAACGTCACCATTGACAAAATATTTTTATTTTAAAATGTTAAAATATAAGATATTAAATACTAAAATGTTAAAATATTTAAAATATTAAAATATAAAATTTATTTAAACATAATTTTAAACTTTTTTTTCCATGCCAAACCTTTTTTGTAAATTCGTCAATTTTTTTTTTTCATATTTCATCTAGCAAATTGACTAATTTTACTTCTTTTTCATTTAAAATACATAATAATATACATAAATACTTTATTTCCTTGAATCAAACCACTAACTATCATTCCTTACACATTTCGGTACCTTTACTACACTCGAAAAATAATGCACGACATGTCCCCACAAATTTCGATGGGGGTAATCTCGTGCACTTTTTTTTTTCTTAACCTACACCAACACAATTTCTTGCTACAAAAATGTTGTTTTACATAAATGTAATCAAGGAAATCATCTTTCGAACGAATGCTTACTCGTCGTATTCAGTTGAAAAATACGACTACACGAGCACGTCAAAGAAGAGTGCACGACATTACCCCCTTCTACTCTACTTTGAAATCCTAAACCATTTTTGAAGTAAATAAAGTCGAAACAATATAGAAACGTGATATTGCACGTTTTGAAAACGCAGTGTCTATTGACTCATGACTAAAGCTGATATTCAACGATTGCAAATACATAATTATGAGTAAATTTTGTAAATCTATGACTTTTAAGGGCGTTGGATCTAAGTTAGATTTCTATTTCTCCGTTTTACGCAACGGATGTTTAGTTAAAATTTTTGTTAAGTAAAATGAGGAAATCGAATTTTGAAGTTAGAAAGTGGATCGAACACCCTTAAAAATTAGATTCTATCCCATCGATGTATAAAATTGATTCTACAAAATTCTCTCCTTCGAACTTTCACTCAAAAGCTCAAAAAGACTTATAAAAATGCAGCTCTTGTGTGAAGTTCGAAAATATACTAAACTTCGAGTACAATATTTATACTTTATTACTTTTCAATAAATGTTATCGACTTATCACAGTCTCTCTATTGGCTGTCTTCTTCGTAAAATATTAGTAAATGTCTGCGCAATTATGTAAAAAATGTCAATGTAAAATCTAACTTTACGTATTGTGCAAAACTGTTCAATAGAAATAAAGGTAAAATTCGTATACATACATGCAGGCGGGAAATTATATTAACTGACTAATGAATGTTTACGACTCTTCGTTTAAACATTGCCATTATGGGGAATTAAATCTGTTAATCTATAGATTGAAAACTGATTTTCAAATGTTTTACTTTAATAATATTTTACGAGTGTTGGATTAAAGTTGAAACTTCAAAATGCAATTTCTTCATTTTAAGCAAGAAATGTTAGGATTAGGTATCTTTCGCTTAGTAACTAAACTCTTTTTTGAAACAGAAGAATCCCTAGAGAGCAAAACAATGTTTACTGTTAGCACTTTTTACAAAAAATGAAGAGTTCACAATCTAATATCCAAATTCAATTATCTCGCTTTACGAAAAAGTTAATAAAATTTAACATTTTTCTGCTCTTTATCTAAATCCTATCATAAAAAGAGGTTGGGATTATCTCAAAAATAGATTCTCGCAATCTCAAAGTACTATATGGAGACGCAATCTCTCTTCACCTATTGGTTGGATTTTGTATCTCCCGCTTTTTAAGGAATTTCAAAAGCGTTCAAAAGAGTTTTAAAGTTTTCCAGTAATTTAAAAATATTTTTAAATGTTTGAAGGGGTTTCAAATGATATTAAACAATATTAAAGGCTTTTAAAAGAATTTCAAAGAATTTAAAGATTTTAAGTGATGTTATAGAATTATACGTATTTCAAGATTGTAAGGAATTTAAATCGTTTTGAATACACTCTACGCTCCTTATAACGACATTTGCTAATACGACCAAATTCCGTTCCCTTATACGACAGGAAGTTCGTTATCCCTCAGTAGTATTATTGCAGAAGAGGACAGTTATTCAACTGATCCATGCACTTCCCAGGAGTCGATGAGACCACCAGTATTGGATCCCTCATTCTCCCAGATATCGACAGTTGTGGAGGTCACACAAGAAGTTACTGAAACACGCTCTATTTCTGATGAGATTGACATAGTCCGAGAAGAAAGAGAATTAGATACACTAATAGAAGCGATGGAGGTAATTGATAAGGAGGCTGATGCCGACGACTACACTATGGATCCAATCAATAGGGTAGGATACACTGTTGCCAAATCAATATTAAGGTATGTCCGGAGAGAAACTACTGTCCGTCCCCCCACCTTCAACCAGGTAATGGCAACCTGGTTGAACGATAATTGGGATAAGTTGATATGCCCTTACCGATTGGTCTTCCTACGCCGTCGTATAACGGAATGTTTCCGGTCCCGAGCTCGTCGTTATAAGAAGCTTAGAGTGTAGATTCTAAATGATTGAAAAAAATGTTTAAGAAATTAAAAGAAAATCAAAATATTTTCAACATTTTTAAATAATTAAGAAATATTTTTATGCATCTCAAGGGTGATTTCAATCAATTTCAGAAAATTTTAAAAGAACATCAAAAAATGTAAGGATTAAAAAAAATTCAAAACAGTTTTCAGATTTTCAAGTAATTTTAAAACATAACAAATATTTTTTAATTCTTTAAAATCTGTTAAATCTCTTGAAATCCTTTGAGGTTTGTTGAAATCCCTTGAAATTCTGTGAAATCTTGAAATCCTTCAAAAAAATAAAAAAAATAAAATTCTCTGAAATTATTTAAAGCTTTTTGATATACTTTTTTTTTAATTTTGCTGAATTCTTTAAAATCTGATAATCTCTTGAAATCTTTTTGAATTTTATTTATAATACATTTTTTGCAATCTCTTCAATCTCTTTATTTAAATATTCTGCAATCTCCGAAAAATATTTTTAAAAGAGTATTTTGTAATCTTTTTGGAACAATTGAAATCTGCTAAATTCTTTGAAATATTTTGAAATCTTGCAAAAATAATAAAACCCTTTCAAATTACTCAAAGCTTTTTAATATTTCTTTGAAATGTTTTTGAATTCTTTAAGGCTGTCGTAGCAACAGACAAAAAAATGTAAATAAACTCCAAAAAAACGGCGACATCTGTAGAGTGCCTCTAATACGCCATTCTCTCGAGTCATTTCGAAGATATCATTTTGTGGCCACAAAAATACATGTTTTGAAGTACTGTTTAGCAGGGGAGGGTTTCTCGATATGAGAAATGGTGCTAACTGAATGTTTTTTGAAAAAACTAATTTGTTTGAATAAAAATGGAAACGTTTCAGTGAATGTAGAGGTGCAAGTGAGAGAAGGGTACCGACAATATTTTGATGTTGGAAGAGAAAAAGAGTGCGTAAAAAATTAGATTGATTAAATATGTTTATTTACATATTTATAAAATGCTTCGAGAGCATCAAAAGCTTCTAGCTTTGTAGACATGTCAGCTGTTTTCGCATTTAAATTATCGCATGTCGCCATTGACGATTGGTGGAAACCTGGATTGCTGTGAAATGCGAATACAGCTGACAAGTCTACAAAGCTACACTTTCGAAGCATTTTATGAATATGTAAATAATTGCGACTTACCAACCTAATTTTTTATGCGATGTTCATAAGTACTCGGGTTTTGAGGTGCATCACCCTGCGATTGAAAAGAGACTTGGAAAAATGTAAGTATTGCGTACTCTTTTTCTCTTCCAACATCAAAATATTGTCAGTACACTTCTCTTACCCGCGTCTCTAAACTTGCCGAACCTTTTCCATTTTATTCGACAGAATGGCGGATTAGAGGCACTCTACAGCCATTTTTGTTTTGAAAAATTCTTCAACAGCCTTAAAATCTGTTAAATCTCTTGAAATCTTTTTGAATGGCTCTTCAACGTTTTGAAATCATTTGAAATCTTCTACCATAAATTCTTTGAAATATTTTGAAATCTTTGCAAGTTTTTTGAAATTTGTTTGAATTCATTTTATAACCTTTAAAATTGTAACGGTAACGATGTGCCCCTGAATATGAGCATAGGGTAAGTATGCCTGCGTCTTCGGATTGACTTTGGGATGAATCAGGACATATTCGTTGCATCTATTAACCGACAATCGGCACAAGAGTATTTAAATATTACTTCTACACGAATTTTTTAAAAGAAAAATAATCCTGAGATTCAGCCTATGTTTATTCGGTTTGTTAAGATAAAGAAGTCTTTTTGAATAACGTCATTCGCCTTCACGATCAATTCTTGGAAAATGACCAAATTTTCAGTCTGAAGTCAATGAATAATTACAGCAAACATATGATGCGTCAACTTTAGTTTTACCCTTTCTTGTAAACGGCACATTTAGCAAGTGGATAAAAAAACTAACATGGAATTGGTAACTACAATCTTACAACTTAGATCTTTCGATTTAAGATATGTTTTGTCGCTTTATACAGTGTAAGTCAATGGATTTTCACACTTGGGAAATGGAAATTGCTACGGCAATAGCCACGAAACATACCATAAGGCTAAAATTGATTTGTTGAGAATTGGCTATCGCCATTTTTTTCTAAGTCCTCAGTGTACGCTGTATCAGGCTGCTGTCTAGACTTAGCGATTATTGCATTTATCATCGGTCATGCTCATTATTTCCAGTCGATATTCGAATATTGTTTGATTACACATCCACAAAAAAAAAGTCTGGTATTTTTTACGAGACACATGTATTCCTATGTATTTTGAGACGCTGAGGTAAAAATAGAACTTTTCACAATTGGTTTTCGACGTAACCTCAAAAAACCGAATTTTTGAGCAGCCCCTGGTACTTTAAGTTGAAAATGACAGGTGTTGACCAGCGGCCACCGTGGCGCTGACTGTTTAGTGGTCTCAGAGATTAGGTGGGATATTACCAATCCCATGTATGCCTCTTCAGCTGTGTGACGGTCTAGTAAAGACCGCAGTGTGGATTTGTCCCGCTAGAGGCAGCATCTCTTGGATTAAGTTTTGGGCGGGACAGATTCAAACATTCAAATTACAGGAAATAAGAGAAATGCAATTAAGAATGATTGATTTATTAAAACATGCGAAATAAGGAATTACGCAAACTATATAGGATTTATGCAAACGATATTTGTATAGTTTTAAGAAATAAGGATAAAAACAAGAAATATTGGATAATATGATTAAAGTTAGCTAAAATAAGCGTCAGAATCTAATGTTCGAGAAACGTGAGAGAATGTTATGGAAAAACCTCAAAGGAAATGGATAAAATTGTTAGTTAGAATAATTGGGTGGCCGAGAACCGTGAGAATGGAATGAGAGGAAGTTAACATTAAATAATTATTTAACGGGTTATTATTATTTATTTAATAATAATAATTATTATTATTATTTAATCGAGAAAAGTTTGTAAATAATAAGATGATTAATTAGGACATTTATTAACTGCGATTTGAGTAGAATAGTTTATAGGGAAATTATAAATTAGATTACTATGACATTATGTTTAAAGAAAGGGGTAAGATATCATGAGAATTGTTATGAAGTTATATCCCGCCAAGAACTTAGGCGCCAGTCAGGGACAGTCATAAAAAAATTCGTAGAATCAAGCTTAGGTCATATTTGGGCGGCACGTGTGAATCTGGAGTGAAGTGTGATTGGTTTAATTCCAATTAATTAGTAAGAGTAGGGTTGCGCGAAGGATCTCGCGGGATGCGCGAGGCCCTCGGGAGCTCAGATCGATTGAGTGTGTGTTGAAAATAATTTATGCGCCTATTATATATACATTCCTGAGTAAAGGGCTCTATAATACCTTTAGGTTACTACGGTCCTGAACTCTGCTATTTGTCTTCTGCGCTAATACAAATGCGCACTTGTTCCTTTTTTTCGGTACCATTATGAATTCTGTTCCTTCGCCTATGCTGTGTGCATGCATTTTGTTCAGTTAAGTTCTCAATAAAAACGTTTAACTTGACTTTTAAGTATCTTTATTCAATAGGTTATGGGCCCAATTCATACCCTATTGCGTGTGGTTGTATCTGATACTTAAAAAAGTCAACCTACGATCAGTGTGTCTGACGGTTTGTGTAACCTTTGTCGCGAGTGAAATCTTTGCATTACTGACTGAACAATGGCGGAAAGAATCGACGTAGCGTTGGTTAATGCAGAGAATCAGTTGACTTGTGCGGCGTGGGCAAAGCAAGTCGCCATTGCCATGTTCACACTTACAGCAGCAATGGATGTTTCTCAGATAACATTCACCGAGAGTTGTGAATCGTCAAAAGCCGTTCTTGATAAATTGGATTCCGTTTATCATCAAAGGTCGGAAACATTAAGTGACGCTGCTATAGCTACAAAAATAATCGGCACTCTGCCGACGAAATACAGAAACTTTCGACAGGCATGACTCTCGATGCCTGAAGGTAGACAAACGTTGACTAATCTAACTGTTAGGCTCGTAGACGAAGAAGCTAGCTTAGCATCGTGTGAAGAGCAGGAATCTGCATTTCTTGCCTCACAAAGTAAAGTTAGTGATTCTCAAACTAAAACAAAAGAAAAGTTTGATATTAAAAAGGTGACATGCTACAACTATCGCAAAAAGGGACACTTTTCTCGAAATTGTCGCATAACACAAATGGGTATTTACCGGTGGACCTACTGAGTACGCTTCTCAGATGCGTTTGCCGGGAGACCCATCCCACTCTCAACACACACTCAAGGGATAAGGGACTGGTGGACCACCTAACAGTGCGTTCGCCAGCCATCTCTATCACACACACACACACGCGCGCGCGCGCCTTTTGTTTCTCAATTATTTTTCAGCTCTTCGATGGATGTCACGCCAAGAAGGTAAAGGGATCGACTCGCCCTACGGAGACGCCTCAAGAAAAAAAAAGGAACTAGTGTGAGTGAGTACTAACTCACTCACACTAGTTCCTCACTACTAAGTGAGCTATCATAGTGTAGTGCCAAGTGATTCAGTGAACCAGCCCGCCCACAGCGAAGTGTTTGTGTGTCCGGACACCGCGAACAGTGCAGTGACGTTCTTTGCGTGTCGTGAGTGCATGTTGGTCTGCCCGGCCTGCCAATTGAACTGCTGACGAATCCATCTTAATTCGGGGGCAAATGAACGAGCAGTCTTCCTTCACCCACCCACGCAAAAGGAATCGCCCAAATATCCGGAGACGGATGATCTCCAAGAGACGGGTAGCCTTGGTGAGAAAAGCTTCTGCCTTGCCAGGAGAGATAGTACCAATTCCTCCCCCGTACAGGAGAAACCGGAAACCACTTCGCGCATTAATAGACACGTGTTCCAACGCAAAGAGTGAGGATCATTCGGATTTCCTCTCTACTCAATTGGCTTCCCAGGTAGGCACCACACCACATTTCACCGACGCAGAAAACACTCCCCACCAGCACTCCTATCAAGTGATTGTTTCAGATATTTTGGAGGATGAGGAGGTCCTCAGCATCCACCCATCCCCTATTAAGCTCACCCCTGTCAAGAGGAACCCCATAATCTCAAAAGAGGAAATTCGAATCTCAAAGGTGTCACTTTTCCGCCGGTTGGAGTTGGTGGACGAAAGGAGTGAAACGTCACAAAACGCGAAACCCACATCGTCTCTAGAAGGGACGTCTTTGGAAGAAGATTCGTTCTCTGATGAGTCGTCACGACGTTTGACTCCATCCCCTCTACCACGACGCTTACGATCGGTAGTCGTACGTCCAGAGAAGTGTGCCTGAAATCACTAAAATTCTAATTTCCCTAGAAAGGCATTCGAGGACCCTCCGAAAGGATGGGAGTTCTCACGTCCTCTTCCCCCTGCGAAAGGAGAAGAGACCCCTTTTACCAAGGGAGTTTCCCCTTGCAATACAACACTGCAACACAGACTCCTCAGGTCTCGCAACTTTTCACCGAGAAGGAAAACGAGGATTTAAGTGTTGTTTTTAATACAAATACCAGTGATAACATTAAATTTTCTCTTCACTTGTTAGCTCAAGCCCAGGTTTTCAAATAAAGTTGTGTCTCTTACTCAGATTGGGAGTTTAATTTAAGATTAAATTAAGCTGGTCACAAATGTTTTGTACATTCCAAATTTAAGAAGAAATTTGTTTGGTAGCGAAGCATTTACTCTCATCCCCAAAGAGAGACGATAGCTGCAATTGAAGAACTCGAAGCTTTGAATAAAAATGAAACGTGGGAGCTGGTTTCTCTTCCACCTGATAAAAGAACTGTCGGTTCTAAGTGGCTGTTTAAAGTTAAAAGAAATCCTGATGGAAGCATTCAACGATATAAAGCCAGGGTAGGCTTCTTCCAAATAGAAGGAGTTGACTACGGAGAAACCTATGCTCCAACTGCAAGATACGATACAATACGAGTCTTACTAGCGCTGTCTGTAAGAAGAAATCTGAAAATCTTGCAGTTCGATATAAAAACAGGTTTTCTTCTTGGAAAACTGGAAGAAGACGTGTATATGGACATTTCGGATGGAGTGACAGAGTCAACGAATCTCGTGGGCAAATTAAAGAAGGCTCTATATGGCCTTAAACAGGCTCCACGCTGTTGGAATAAAAGGTTTGACAATTTTCTCTGCAACTTTAAGTTTCAGCAGTGTCAAGCTGATAAATGTGTCTACGTTGCTGAACTTGAGGAGAAGATAGTTATTTTAGTCTTCTACGTAGATGATGGTCTTATTTTTGTAGACGATGACAATACACTAACCAAGGTTATCAATGAGTTGAAACGTGTGTTTGAGGTGACTGTTAGCGAACCTGGACATTATCTGCGAATGGAAATCAAACAGGATCTAGAGGATGGATCAATTCTTATTTCTGGAAGAGGCTATATCGACTCTCTGCTCAAAAGGTTTAATTTACAGGACGCGAACACAAATAGTATATCAGCTGATCCGCATACAGTGTTGACAGGTGACGACGACATAGATGTCAATTTTCAAAGCAAGGTTCCATACAGGGAAGCCATCGGATCTTTGATGTTTGCAGCTGTCACTATGAGACCGGACATTATGTATGTCGTTAATCTATTAAGCAGATTTCAAACTAACAACAACAATAGTCATTGGAATGCTGTCAAACGTGTACTTAATTATTTAAAAGGAACACGTGACATTGGAATTAAGTACACAAAGGACAATAAAAATCCAACTATCATTGGATACGCCGATGCTGATTACGCCAATGATTCAGAGACAACTGACAGTACTATAACCCTAGGACGAGGAGACTGGCGAAGAGAAATAGATCATTATCTCAATTTGAAACGAGCACCACTACTCATTTTCAACTCATGGACCGAATAGCAAATGTCAGGGGACTGTTTTTAAATATATGATGGTGAAACATGGTTTTATTACAGATTTCACGCTGCTGACTTCATATATAGTATCAGTTCAGTGATATAACTAAAAAATCTGAACCATAACTGTTCAGACGCTGAACAGATTAGAAGATTGAATGTTAAAAGGGGCTGTAAACTCTGCTACCCAACAAATGCTAGGACTCTCATTATTGACATTTTTTATATTGTCACTTTGGGACTCTCCTAAAATCGTTCTCTCTGTAATATTCCAAATTATACCTAAGGGTACCTGTGCTTCTTACTTAAGCAGGCTAATCAGGTAATAGTCACGTAGGCAGTTTAGGGACTGAAGTACCGCAATAAAACCCTCCTGTTAGGCCTCTTAGCAAAAACTAAGAATCTTAAGGACATTGGGACCTTCATAAAATAACTTTCGACGTTGTCAAATTTTCACATTTTTCCTTATAGAATGTATAATTTTGTATAGCAACATAGCAACTTCCAAAGCAGAGACCTTTTGGAAGACCTTAGGACAGTCAGTCGACTTCTGAATCTCGTTCTGATACTTATACCGAACAGTACATCAGAACTATGAAATTAAACTCTACCTCTCGAATGTATTCTTAACATAGAAATAAATATAGTGTTTAAATAAGAACATTAGTGACTCCTTTTTTTTTTAATTAACTAAACTGAACAGTTCAACACAAGCATTGCAGGTTTTCTTGCACGCTTAACATTGGTCCTTCCGAGCCGGATATTTGAATCGGACAGTGAACAAAAATTAGTGCAAATTTGCGGAACATTGTAAAATTCTGGACATTGTGAAATTGTGGGCATTGTGAAACTGTGGACATCGTGACATTTTAGACGTTGTGAGAGGTGAACTGTGACTTAGTGCCTGTGAGTTTATTAACAATTCTAAATGTGATTAGTGCACTTGAACAATTGGATTTAAAGCAGTTATTCCCAGCAACCACACAGGGACAGGGATAATATTCTTGGAACGGTGAGTCTCCAATTTTCATTCTCCTAAAATTCCCTAAAATAAATTTTCTCAACTTGTGTTAACCGTCGTGAACCAAAATGGCAGAGGAACTGAGAACAAAAAGAACTCCAGTTAAGGCTAAATTAACTAGGACAAAAACTCTTTTACGACGTACAATAAAAATTTGGGTTTAGGAACTTGGGCGATTCAGTTAGAAAAATTTGAACCGTTGTACAATCAATATGACGCAATTCAAACTGAGATTGAAATGGCGATTGAGGATAGGGAACGGGATAAGGAATTAAGAGAACGCGAGGAATTTGAAACAACATATTTTGAAACTGTGACAAAAATCAGAGAATTTGTACAAAATTGCCAATCAATCGAGACAGAAAATAGATCAAATGACGGTAGATCAAGTACGGTACCATCTCAACAATCACAATCAGTATCGGCTGATTTGAATAACCTGCTCTCAATGTCAGCACTGGTAGCAAATTTACCTACCATACAAATTCCAAAATTTTACGGCTCATTCAAGGACTGGGTTCGATTTCGCGATTCATTTAAAACCATGATTCATGAACGCACAGAACTTTCGAACATTCAAAAATTTCATCACCTAAGCTCATCGTTGACAGGAGATGCTGCCAGAGTTATTCAATCGTTAAGAGTATCAGAGGCTAATTATGAATTAGCGTGGAAAAGCTTAACAGATCGGTAAGAAGATAACCGATCACTTGTTCATTTTCATGTGAAGTCACTGTATGAGTTACCAGTTATCACTAAGGCTTCATGCATTGCTCTGAGACAGCTGATTGATGACGCGAATAACAATTTACTTGCATTAAAGGCCTTAGGAGAGAGTACGGACAATTGGAATACGATGGTCACATATTTATTATCCACCAAGTTAGATTTTGCGACTAAAAGAGAGTGGGAAAAACGTATGCTTTCAACAACAGAACCACCAACATATGCACGAATGACTCAATTTTTGGAAAGTCATTGCAAATATCTAGAACGAACCACGATAGAGAGACCTAATTCTCATCATTTTCAGGGGAATCAGCTATGAAGGTCCCAATGTCCTTAAGATTTATAGTTTTTGCTAAGAGGCCTTACAGGAGGGTTTTATTGCGGTACTTCAGTCCCTAAACTGCCTACGAGACTATTACCTGATTAGCCTGCTTAAGTAAGAAGCTCAGGTACCCTTAGCTATAATTTGGAATATTACAGAGAGAACGATTTTAGGAGAGTCCCAAGGTGACAATATAAAAAATGTCAATAAATGAGAGTCCTAGCATTTGTTGGGTAGCAGAGTTAACAGCCCCTTTTAACATTCAATCTTCTAATCTGTTCAGCGTTTGAACAATAACCTTAAAACAAAGTTGTCTGAGCGCAAAATGGAACTAAATCGCAAAAACTGGGCAAGAGAGTAAAATTTTCATAAAATCGGCCAAATTGAACCTTCGGAAAGCAGAACTAAACCAAAAAAAGAAATAAACGGCATATAATTAAGAATAACTTAATTATATGTGTTCCTATTGAGATTTGCGATAAAATTTCAGGATTTTGTAAAATTGTCAGGGAGAACTTTTCTCAAAGAGTATAGAATTTTTCCTGAAAATTGTATTATAAGTGTTTTTATTGATTATTGTGGGAAATATGTACATAAATATACAAGCTTGATGCGGTTTGAGGACGAAATATATAATTAAGTTATTATTAATTATATGCTGTTTATTCCTTTTTTTTGGTCCTGAAGGCTTCGGTAAGGTAAGAAGAGTTACCCTTTCAAATTTCATTTAAAAATCTCTATTAGTTTCGAAGATATCGTGAGTTAAGTTTTAAAAAGCGTATTAAAATTTTGACTCTCGGATCTCGCATCTCTTGTTCTGTGGCGTTATCCCCTCCCTTTCCTACTAGGACACGCGCTCATTCGGTTTTGCTTTCCGAGGGTTCAATTGTGTTCCTTGGGGATTTTTGAGGTCGCTGATTGAGGTTTTGTCAAAAATCAATCGCGAAAGGTGCTATTTTGACCTCAGATTCGGATTCAGCATCTCAAAATACATCTATACATGTGTTTCGTAAAGAGTACCAGACTTTTTTTTGTGTGGCTGTGTTATTTGCATTTTGTAAAAATAATCTCTGTGTACGCTGCACCAGACTATGGAGTGTTAGTTAGATTTCATGATTCGCGGCTAAGTCTCTTAAATTAGTCATTCAGACTGTACTTTGGAAAGATTGGTTTCATTGAATTTTGAACTAGTTTCAAATCTTTTGATTATTTGATATTCTTATGTAAATTGTATCTTGAAATTTTGAATTTGGTCGCATTTTAAACAATATGATTTATTCGAGTTGGACAACGCTTGTATGCTTGTGACGTCTTTAATTGTTCATCTTGACAATAAACTTAAATTTTTTTATTTTTAAAATCTTGTATACTTTATACTTATGTACCTTCCTCTAGACTTCCAGTTAAGGAAGCAGTTTTTATGAGAGGATTGTTTTTGAGATTAAAATCAAATTATGTATTGAAGTTTATGTTTCATAAGCACAAACGATTGATAAAGGGGCGCACTTACTTTAGCACACGAATGACATTATTCTAGTGGTACTTAAAAATAAAGTACCACTACAGAGCGAAAGAATACTTAATTACAAAATTTACCAAGTAAAATGAAGAAATCGAATTTCAAGATTAGATCGCTCGGATCTAATAACATTAAATCAAAATTATAATTTTCAGTTCTTATCAAATGGCCACTTTGTTAGTATTGAATATAATTGAATTTTTTCATACTTTTCGATTGACTTATTCCTTAAAACTGTAATTAGAAAAAAATTAATTAATTTACTTGCATGTTCTGCCAAAATTAATTTGAATTGGATAAGTTTAAAAGTAATTATATATTATAAAAGTAAGTTCGTATTTTGCACACGATTCTCAAAAATCTATAAAAAAATCACGAATTAATAGTATTTGACCCAAGTGTAAAATACGCAAAGGGTATTAAAATCATATATTTCTTCGCTCTGTACCTATAACGGTATTTGAAAAATGAAAGAGTATTTAATTATAATATTTGTTAAGTAAAATGAGGAAATCGAAGTTAGAAGTTAGAGCTTGGATCCAAAACCCTTAAATTTTTGTGTAAACAACCCTTAAGCGTGAAAATAGCAAACTGCACCATTATGGAAATAATAGAGCTATTCAAAAATAAATCAATTTCTTTAATACCTAAACATTTGTTCCTTCAAGGCTTTCACAGAAATTTGCATTTGGAAGAATCAAATTTGACTTTTAAAAAACTAATTAAGTCTTAGTTTCGAATTATTAAAGCCTACCCGTTAAATTGAGCTTGAGAAGATTAACACCCTTAAATAAAATCGGAAGGGAAATTCCAATTATAATATTTGTGTAGATCTGGCTGAAGGGAAAGAAGAAACTTACAATTATTTACACACCTTCAAAATATTTGAAAACTTCAGGTGTCACCGCCTCCTGGCGGGACCTATTGTTTTCATAAATAGCGTATTAGCCACGGCGATCACAGGCGAAAATAGTTTCAAAGGATAATCACTAAAAAGGAAACAAAGAATTAAAATTTTACAAGAATTGATCAAAGAATTCTATTCACGTGAAAACAATGTAAAAATCAAGTTAAACGCATTTTTTTTAATCGTTCCAAAAATTCTTTGATAAATATTCAACACCTACCAAACTCCAGTCACGGGTTCCGCTTCATTGCCGCTAATTATGAAAAGCGGGAAGAGAATGGAGAAAACACACCCACTGAAAGGGATATAATGATTAAACTTAAAACTCCAGTTTTCTCAACAAAAATTCAATAATCTAAACACATGCTAAACCCTATGCTAAACACATGCTAAATCTTAAACAATAGGTTTTCATGAAATTTTAGGATATTAAACAGTTTTTATTCAATCTTGAGGGATTAAAAAAGTTTTTTCTTTGGAAATAAAAAATTTTTCATAGCATTTAATAAATTGTTATAAATTTTAAAAGATATCTAGCAATTTTAAGAGAATTTAAAGAAATTTCTTGTATTATAAGGGACTTATAAGAAAGGACCTAGGAGGATAAGTATGCACTGAGTAAAAAAAGTATTTGAATCAAGAAATATTTCTTCAATTCAAAGAAATATTTTGTTTACATCTAAGGAACGCAATGATGAAGGCAAAGAAATATTTATTTGATGCTGTGAAATTTTCGTTGAACGAAAAAAATATTTTATTAATTGTAAGTACTATGTAATTGTTTGATAAAAAAAGTCATTACTTTAATTTGAATAAGTGGCTCGATATTTGAAATAGGCATACTGTAAATGCAAAAAAATATTTTTTGGAAACAAAGAAAATTTCTTTTTCAGTTGTAACAGAAAACGAAAAAATCCCACTTTTAAAATTTCAGAAAATTTGCAGAAATAGTTTTTTTTTATATAAAAAAAAAAATAAAAATAAAAATGACAATAATCTCAAAATTTCCGTTTTTCCCCGAAAATTAAAAAAAAAAAAAAAAAAACGTTGAAGATGGATCTGTATAATTTGTATAAATTTGTTTCTGAAAAGTGCATTTAAAAACAAAAATTTTGAAACAAAAATGACCCTATATGTCAAATTTTTAAAAAGTTACGGGCATTTGAAAAAAAGAAGCCATTTTTTTTAAACCCATAACTTTTTTTGGATTAGGTAAAAAAATTTGAAAAAATTCTGAAAAATGTTTTCAATAGGGTAGAAAGAGATAAAAAAACTTCAAACCAAATCGAAAGAGATCGGGGTCAAAAGTGGTCGATTTGGCATGGAATGTCAAAAGATTTTTAACTTTAAAAGATTTAAAGGAATCATAAGATATTAAAAGTCTTTTAAGGCTGTTGGAGCATTTTCCAAAAACTGAAAATTGCTGTGTGCCTCTAATCCTAATTCATGCTATTTACCTCATCATATGTGAGTCGAAGTAGTTAGTCAGTAGTGCTAGAGGCAAGCCAAAGCCAATGAAGTAGGGCCAGTTGCCTTCGATGAAAGTGAGTCGTCTATGCAGTTCCCAGCCCATATTGAACCATTTGTACTCGAATGAGTAAAGAGAGTAGAGAAGGCACATGTGGATTAGAGCAAGTATCTCTCCAATCATCGGTAAAGGTAAATTGGACACAAGCATTCCCTGGGCCAGAAACAGGACTTGAACTAGTATGCTGACTAACATGTCAGCAACAAGTATGCTAACACTAGGCAGATGATGAGGTCGACCTTGCCTAAACCTATATGCACTATCCGCTATATCCTATTACGTGGAAAAATACATCAAAAGTGATTTCAATTTCTTTTAAAAGTAACAGAAACTGCAAAAGATGTAAAGTTCGAGGTTATAAACTCTGAACTGCTCTAATGACATAATAAAAAAGTCTTAAGGAAGAACCCTTGGTACGTAGCTAGTCAATTAAGAGAACACTTTGACTTTTTATTGATTCACACAGTAACAGAATTTTTTCATTTGCCAATCCTTTTATATTCTACAAAAAAAGGGTCTTCCCCTAAGAGCACATGTTATTTTCAATGATTGATTTCTCGATTACGAAGCCCTGAAAGGTTCCAAAATTTTAACTAGAGCTTTAGTGCATTTTAATACAACTATCATCCAAATATCAAATGGTTCTCCATTTGTAATTCTATTACCGAGGGTACTCCCTTAAATGAGTCGAGGCCACTCGCCTCTTCCCAAAAAAAATTAGTATATTTTAAGAAAAAACATGCGCCAGGTAAAATCCAAGATTTTTGAATGCCCTTTGAGTATGTTAAAGTTATATTAATTACGCGTCATTTTGCAAAATATTAGAATTTTTTATTGTTTGATATGGAAAATATAAGCTTTTACTACATTAAGGGCATTGGATACCCTAGCGAAAGCTTCGGATTGAAATTTATCCCGAACCAATCCGAAATTTTCCGAATCATTCCGGAATTTGTATCCGAACCAAACAATTTCATTCCGAGCTAATCTCAAGGAAGTTTCCAATCCGAATTAATCCGAAGCGTATTCAAAATTAATCCGAACATCTAATCCGAATAAATGTGAATGAATCCGGTCAATCCGAATTAATCAGAATTAATTCGAATATTCAATCCGAATGAATCCGAATTTTTCGGTATTTTATAAAAAGATATTGCCAAAAAACTTCAAATGTCAATATTTAAAAAAATGTTAATAACTTCGAAAATATTTATTATTTTAAAAAGCTCTTGGTCTCATTTTACAGATAAATTTTCAGTTTTTTGTACGCTATTCAGATATTTTTAAAATTATTTTCCTTGTTTCTGCCATAGACTCAAAATTGTCTGAAAAATCTCGTAAATTTTAACATGGTCCTCCATACATGGATTAAAAAAAAGAAATTAATATTTTAATAGATTTTACTACGTTTGATTAAAATGTGGCTTATTTTGATTTTTAAAAAATTCTTGTAAATAACTATGGATATTTCAAATTTTACGATTTTTCTATAATGGCAGAAGCTAGGAAAATAATTTTAAAAATACTTAAACAGCGTACACAAAAACTATGAAAATTTATCTTTAAAATGAGACCAAAGGCTTTTTAAAATAATAATTATTTTCGGAGTTATTAACATTTTTGAAAATATTGAAATTTGAGGTTTTTTGGCAATATCTTTTTATAAAATACAGATTTTAACTTCCCCTTTAGCCTACTAGACGCAGAATTTTATTATTTTATTATTTTATACTGTTTTGGAGAACAATTTTTCAATTAAATGTTATAAAAATTAGAGAACTGTAAGCAACTGCTAAAAAACAGGCGTACTGACAATTTCCGACGGTCGTGTATGTTTTAAAGCAAAAAATGTAAATAACTGTTATTAAAAAGCGCAATCGATATCAAAACAACAATTTACTTATTATTGATATTATTATAGATAGGAGTCTTTCATAATAATATGGTATCATAACCTTTTTGAATTTTGGTTTTTAAATTTTTAAAATTATTTTACATTTAATTTTTAAAATCTTGTGCAAATGTGTATTCTATTAAAATAAAGAATTTTTAAATACATCTTGTGTATTTTCTATCAGTCTATTCATGAACTTTTGCACAAACGCTCACAAGATTCAAGAGTTCTTCTTTAAGAGAATTTAAATAAAGTATTTCAACGAAATTCAAGAGAATTCAAGTGAAATTAGAATATTTGATGTACACTCCTAAAAATTAAAATTAAATCGAAAGAATTAAAATGAATTTAAGCCTAGTGAAAATATTTAAGAGATATTAAAGATGAATTTAAAAGAATTCAATACAATTGAGAAAAACGCATTGTGAATTCAAAATAATTTGATAAACTTCAAGGGGATTCAAATGACATTCAAAGAATAAATGAATAAATGAAAAAATACGAAAATATTTTTTAAAGTATTGAAAAGAATTCAGATGAATTTTAAGAGTTCAATTGAAATCAATTGGAACAAAAGAAATTCAAGTGATGTCGAGAATAAAATCAAAGGAATAAAAGAAATTTTTTTTTTAATTCACGAATAAAAATCTACGAAATAAAGTCCTAATAATTAAATCTAAATCAAAAAAGGTCAAAAGGATAGAAAATAGATTCAGAAATATTAAAAATAATATAATCAGACTGATAAGAACTAAACATAAATTCAGAATAGTTCAAAATAATAAAAAAAAAAATTGAAATTAATTACAAAAGAATTCAAGGAAATACAATAGAATTTAAAGGAATTCAATGCAATTCAAAAGAAGTGAGTGCAATCGAAAGAAATCAAAAGAGTAAACGAGAAATCGAAAGAATTCAAAATAACTAACTTAAATATATATTTTTTGAAGAATTCAAACGAATGTCCAAAGAATTCGATTTAAATCATAGTAATTCAAAGATTTCAAGACAAAGTTATAAAATTCAAAATATTTTAAAAGTATTATATTTAAAAAGAATTCAAGGGAGATTAAAATAATTCATTTAAAATTCTAATGATTAAATTTAAATAGAAAGAATTAAAACAATTTTAAATGTACTGCGAATATTTCAAAAGTATTCAAAGCAATTCAATGTCAATTTAAAAAATTTACACTACATACAAAGAATTAATTCTTACTTGGAACCAGAAGCTGTTTATTACCCTACTCAGCACAAAAAGAGGGAGAATCCAAAATGTGCCAAATGTGAGGGCCAAAAATGGTTTGATCCAGGACCAAATAGTAGTGCCCATGCCTGGCGAGTGACCAAATACAATGGTTAATAAATATTTTAACGATGGAAACAATACATTCTCAAAGATGAGAATACTGCCCAAGAAGAATCCACCATTGAGGCCACAACATTGCAATGTACGCGTGAGAATAGTTGATTCCCTGTCAGAAATATTGTAAAATATAAAAGTAAACATAGACAAATAGGACATTAATATTTAAACTCAATTTTTAACTTAAATTTTTAAGGGCCTTGGATCCAAGTGGTAATCACAAATTCCTATCTTTCCATTTTACTAATCTACAAATATAGACCAGAATTACCCACCTATCCGCAAGTGGTGTGGGGTTGAACTTTACACCCCAACGTTTGTATGGGTAGCTTCAAAAGCCTATAACTTAGTTTCTAATTACGCGATTTAAATTTTCTATGATGGTTTTGTAAACTGCTCCTTATATACTTTCATCCTACATTATTATTTATAACAAAAAAATTATTTATTAATTTTTTAAGCAAATTAATTGTTTATTTCAATTTTTTCACAATTTATGGTTCTTCCATATATTCGTTCTGTAGTCATACCCCTTTTCGACATAGAAGTATGTCTAAAATGAATACCGATACAGAGCGCAAAAATTTCGTTGTAATACTTGTTTAAAATAAAGTAAAGAAGTCGAATTTTTAAATTAAAACTTGGATCTAACACTCTTAATATGATTCATATAAAATCGAATCCATTTCAAACCAAGTAAGTTCTACACTTGAAGTTGTAGAATCTCTAGGGTACAAAATACATATGTTGTTTTTTAAGGGAATTAGGCGATACGCATTTTTGCAATTTATTAAAATAATGTAGGAGGGTCGATTAGGGCGGTTTATGGCTTAATTTATTTTTAGGTCAAAAAATTTGAAAAAACATTTTTTTGCTATCTACTAATAATAATAAGTCGATTCCATCCTCACCCCCGTACTTTCCCCCTCCACCCCCTCAAATACTGAAAATACCATCCCTTGCTAACAGCATTTTTGAAGAGATTCGGCGCTATCAAACTTGTATTTGCTTAATAAAATACAATATTAACTCCCTATTAACTACTTCTACTCTTATTTATCATTTTTTGCCACTTTACCCCCCCCCCTTTTTTTATGGAAATGGAGGGAGTGGTTTTACTATTTATTCGTTTGAGGGGTATATAAATAGAAAATATCTAAACTTAATCAGCAGACTTGATCAGGGTATCCAAGGGTTTTGGGAGTCACTGATTCCGAATCAGAGGTCCGTTATCCTTTATCACATAAGGTTCAAGGTCATTTGAAGGTCAAATTAAAAAAAAGCTAATTAAGAAATCTAGAGAAAAAAGAGAATATGTGAGCATCCATATAAAAAAGGGCCCTTATTGTCGGTTTTAGTTTAGGAGATATTCTCGTTTTTCTAGTTTAAGGTCGAAGTTGACTATTTTCGGATTTGTCCCAAATGCAACTGGAAGTGGATATATTTTCAGTTAAGAAAAAAAATGGCAGCATTCTGTTATTTAGCTGTGTATGTTGGGTTGTTTTGCCCTTGAAAAACATCAGCCGATGCGTTTTGAAACAATTCCACTAAGTAAATTTTATATTATAAATAAAAGTTAAGAAATTTATAACAATTTTTTAAGGGCGAATATACACCTGACAGGGCTCGAAAAATCGATTTTTCAATTTTTAAATTTTCTTAAAGTTTGATATGTTAAGAATGTCTGGTGAAAATTTCAAGTAAAAATTTCAAAAAATGACCAGGTTATAGTCCTTGTCATAGAATTTTTTTTCTTCAAATCTTAGTTTTTTTTTTTTTTTTTTCATTGGCAAAATACGAAACTTCTTTTTGAAAATCGTTATGTTGAGTCCAAGTGTCCGACATTTTGTCAAAAATTGATATTTTTTAAATCGGCTACGACATGGAGAAGATAATAGTATATACCATATTTTAATATCCTCTTTGATTTTTTTTATTTCAGATGCATTTTGACGAAACTCCACTGCGTACAGCTATAGCAGATTTTTTTATGGCACTCCGTACACAACTCAAGTGCTCCGTGAATTTGCAACATTTTTAAATAAAAAAAAATTGAAAACATTCTTTAAAGTGTATATTTTTAACTAGAAAAAAACCCCGATCCGATAGTTCCACTAGTTTCCCTAAAAAAAATTCACCAATATTACCTTTTTTTTTTCGTTTCCAGGTATATTTTCCTCCTTAATAAATTTTTTTAAACGTTTTTTTCTCAATATCAACTTAAAAATGTCATAACGTGTTTTATTTTTCATTGTAAAAAAATCGTATTTTTTAAAATTATTCAAAGGTCTGCCTGGAATACGATTCCGGTCATTATAAAAACAATGTCATAATTGTTATTATATGCTATAATCAGACTATAATAATATCAATGCTGAAATTTTTTAAAATGTTTATGATGCTATTATTTGATTTAATTAAAGATCTGTTTAACTTGCGAATTTTGATTTCTCGAAATGTGGTTTTATGATTTTCCAGCTTCAAAATGGCTCCGATGACAGGTTTTTTGACATAAAATGTCTACCTTGGGCTTAAAACATTGAGAATTCATCCAGCTTAATGCATTTCATTGAAAAATAAAAAAGTTATGGTTATTTATAATTTTGAAAAATTAATTTTTCAACTATATTCTTCAAATTATCATACATTTTAACTGATGTAAGGAGCAGAAAGATTCATTGTATTGAGACGAATTAAATAATCTATTATTATTAATGTTTCCTCTATGAGGAAGCGAATCATATTTACTTCTAAAAATATAAAATATGGTACGAAAAATTCATAATATAAAGATGTGCGCGAGTATTAATATGTATGTGTGCCTGTGACAATGTACGCATGAGCATGAGCGTAGCGTGGACACTGGACACACTGTGGCGAGCGAGCATTCTCTCTCTCTCTCCCGTTCGTCACTGGAAATCGCACCGAGACCCTCTCTCTTCCACTTATGGGTTTAGATATCACGGTTACGGCTCGGCGTCCATACCTAGAGTACTATCTTATGATCCCCCTCCTCACCGCTCCACCAATGTCATGACACTACTCTTGTACAGAATCCCATGCCACTTTCTGCCCACGTGTAGCCAAACGTCAAACTAAAACCACGTGCTTCAATGACACTTGACTAAGGCACTAAGATGTTTCAATTAAACAAAGGAATAAATCAATTAGGGCATAGGATAATAAACATTGGAACACATTTCCAATTGAAAACCTATAACCCGAAATTTCAAAGTTTCAAAAAGAGCAAATAAGGAAATTAAAGATTCCATCATTGAAACCATTTTTCTATTTTCTTTAATTATTATAAAGAATCGATTGAAATAAACTCGACTTCAAAAGATATGTAGAAGAAAACCAAAAATGATGACAGTGTTCCTGTCTCATGTGACTTAAGATCACGCCACAAAGTCTTTCATGTCTAGTCGATAGTTTTAGCGAAAATCACGAGGCATTATTCCCACCTATTCCATAAAAATTCCATCTACTTAGCAAAAATCCCTTCCTAATTCACCCCATCTTTAATCGACGAGCCAAACCGTTCCTAAAACATTTTCTCAGATACTTGAGCAACCTGGTACCAACCAGAAGTACTCCTCTTTTGCATTTTTAAGCTGAGCAACTCTGTGCTGCCCATAACTACTCAGACCCTAGTCCGTCCGGTGTTCAGTGAATTTTTGAAGTTTGCCTTTCTCGAAATTTTTGTAAGTCCACTATACCTTTATCCTGGTTTTACTTGATAAAATTCGGTAACGGAGTGAACGGCCTAAAGCGAGTCAAGGGTAAAATTTCCTAATTTTCGGACGTAAAATAAAATCTTCCTGTCGACGGAAGGCAGTTCAAGTGCCAATACGTGGGAAGCGAAAGTGCTTCGAATCCAATTTCGAGTAACAAGCTGTGAAAATAAGCATAAATTCATCATTCGGTCAAATTCAAGAATCGATACGTAAGGAATAATGCACTTCGAATCCAAAGTCGATTATTGATTTGAGCGAAAATTCAAATACTATACCGAGAATTTGTTGAATTTAAAATAGAATCACTTTCTGTTCAAGCTGTCAAAAACAGACAAGAATTCACCATTCTTTCGAATCTAATGATCGATACGTAGGGAGTAAATATACTCTGAATCCAATGTCGATTATCGAATCGCGAGAAATTTCAAATTCTATACTGCGAAATTGTTGAATGCAAAAGTAATCTATTATCAACCCAGAAGTCCTAAAGCAAAATTTCCTTTATCGAATCTCAAAACAATAAAAAGATTTTGACATTGGCGACGCGAATTCCGTTCAGTGAGAAGTAGACAAAATGCTCTATTCTTGTTAAAAAGAATTCGGAGTGAGAAGTGCTCGTTATCTATAGCATGACGACGCAAAGGGACACTAGTTGCGTAAATGAACGTATCTTTAAAAATTATGGCCCAACAGAGAAGGTGCTCACCTCAAAACCTCGCCTTTTCAATTGGCACGATTAAGGACACATAGGATTAAGAATGAACACCAGGGTAAGCCTGTATCAATCCTATCATATCTCTATAAATAAATATTGTTATTTTGATGGATTCCAACAATTCTTGAATTCACCAGCCCTTAATTTTCCCGTTAATTTAATTCATAATCGTCCTGAATGGAAGGGTTAACAGCTCTCAGTCCGAGAGTAAGGTGAACGTTCCCATATAAAAATAAACGAACCTGTTCGGGTTCGGCAGCTTGCGAAGGCCTCCCCTGTAGTGAATATTTTAAATAAATTTCCGAATATTAGACAACCCGACATCGAGATAGTTAATAATTAAAATTTCCGTACGTAACATAAACAAGATCTAAACAAATGTCTTCTGACACTTTCTCCTATCTCGCTGTTTTTTTTTTCGAGATTCTTGTTTAAGTATGAATAAATTGGAAAATAACATTATTTTGTCATTACAATGGAAAATTAGTTTATCAAAATAAGTAAAAAAGCTATAAATCGACAAATTGAAAAAATGTTATCATAATTCAAAATATTATCCGGTAATCAAAAGTTAATATTTTTATAAAATACCTTTAATTTCCAGAAGTTTTTAATTATTTTACAATTGTAAAATATTACATTTTGATGATGGAAAAATATTTCGAAAATGTATAAAAATTATTTTTCCAACTTGTCGAGTTATAGCCTTTTTACTTATTTATGACAAACTAATGTTCTATTGTAATGAGAAAAATAATGTTATTGCCCACTTTATTCATATTCAGACAAGAATCTCGAAAAAAGCAGGGAGATAGGAGAATGTGGCAAAAGACACTTTCTTGTTTACGCCTTGTTTGCAAAAAATTTGAATTTGTGTCCGCCCTTCTTCAAAGGGCGGACACAATATAAGCTCTCATGGAATATATTCATCATAATCATACAAACCGAGAAAAAATCAAGGAAAAAAACGAGGGCATTTTTTAGAAAATTGAATTTTAAATTTTCAGTGAGAAAAACTGCTGCCACTTTGTAAATTTTGAGAATTTGTCAAAAATTGTGTAATATAATATCTGATAATATATTTCTTAAAAGAATTGGGAGAACTACTAAAATTAAAACGAAAATTTATAATATCTTTTTTGGTTTACAAACTGCAAGACTTTAAAAAAGAAAAATTCAAATTTATTCATAAATTAAGTTACAAGTTTCAAAAGTTGAAATTAATTTTTTTTTTTAATTAAATTTTTTTTATTATATCATTCTGTTATTGTTTAACTAAACTTTTTCGACTGTGTAAAAAATTTTCTTATAATTTTTCCATTATTATCGTTATTTGCGAGAAAAGTGTAACAATTCGTTTTTATGGTAAAAATATCTCCAAACCATAAAAATTATTTAACCGGCATAAAACTCACAAGAGGTCTTCACTCTTCACTATAATAGCACAAATTAAAAAAAAATGGTAAAAAAATATGTGTATTTTTGGAGATAATCGACTAAATATTTTCAGAATACGGCTCTTCATTTTATTCATTTTGAATATTTCTAGATTTTTTGGCGGATTTCGAAGGAAAAAATAAACGCTACCAAAATATGCCTGATTTGAAGTGGGTTCGATCATAAAATCATCAAATAGGGGCAAAAATGTACAAAAAGAAAATCCTATTATATAATTATTAAGTTAACAAAAATCATTTTACCTTGGCTCCTTGGAATTCAAACTTGGACTATTATTGCTGGCACTCATACTTCTTTTCGAAGTTGACTTCAGAGAAGCTTTTTTATGCTTCTCATTGATCTGTTTATCCAAATTATATAGGACTAACGCACCCTTAAGGCTATCGCCTAAGCCACGTAACATGGCTTTTACTACCCCCTGAAATTGAAAAAAATATTGGAAATTATTTCCCGTAGAATTAAAAATTGATTTCTAGGAATATTCAAAAATCTTGAACCTTTAAGTTTTTAGGTTCTTAAATAGATCGGCATAATTCGAGTTTATCGAGTTTTCTGGTAAAGTAATCATTTTTGTTTAAATAATTTATTAAGGGTCTTGGATCCCAGTTTTCTTCTCAAAATTTGATAGAGACAGATCCAACACTCATAATTTAAAGTTTAATGATTGAATTAGTTAAATGATTTGAATTAGTTTCAAATGTTGGAAATAAGCAAAAAAGAAATATTTATTTTTAATATTTTTTGCGCGAGAAATTCAAAATTACCCTAAAAATTATATCAATTAATTTTACTCAAAAAGTATCAAAATTACACCTTTTTTTCGCCCTGTACCCAAAAGTCTATTGAAATAATGAGTAGCTGAACACAGTAAAAAAATATTTAACTACAATACTTATCAAACAAATGAAAGCAAACATTTTTTGAATTAGACCTTTGATTTAACGCCCTTAAAAATTTTTGTAACTCGGAAAAAGCCTAGATTTGTTTTATAAGAGGTTAAGCTAAGTCTTAATAACACTTTTTAATGAGCTCGAAATTTTTATTTCAAGATATATATATATTTTTTTTTAAAAGATTTCTAAGAATTATAAAAGCTTTAAACATTTTTTAAAGGATTTTTTAAGGTTTTCGTCGAATTTAAAGAATTTTAAGACTCTTTTAGGAATTTTGAAGGATTTTAAGAGATTGTATAAATTTAAAGAAGTTTCAAAAAAAAGTTTATGGAATTTTGAGACGCTTTAAAAGACTTTTAAAGGAATTTTAAAGGTTTGCGTGAAATTTAAGGAATTTTAAGAGACTTAAGAATTTGAAAGGATTTCGTTAGGTTTGTTAAGATTTGTTTCAAATTCCCCATTTTATTCAAGAATTATTAGAACTAAATATCTTCTCGCTTTGTGGATGTATAGGGTGGACCATCTGTTAGTATAATACGAATTTAAATTGAGAAAAAAGTACACTTCTTTCGATGTGAAATTGAAATAATTTGCTGAAAATGAATGGCATATGCATGCCATTTATAAATAAAAAAATTATATCATTTAAGTGTCCACCATGGACCTTTTCATAGGCCTGCATATCTGATGGTTGAAATTTTCGATGACTCTCTCAAAATAAACTGAAGGGAACGGCCTCAATTATTTCAGCCCGAATGTTGGTCTATAGGGCTTGAATTTTTCATGGGGAATTGGCATACAGTTTACTTATAAATTAACTCCAATGAAAAAAATCCAAAGAGTTAAATCGCACGATCTTGGTGGTAAATTCACATTGGAGTTCTGAACAATTTCGTGGCATACTGACCGACTTTTTGAGCCCAAAATTGGATGAATTGGATGAAGACGACCTTTGATTCCAATGGGAGTACAACAACGTTCATAAATTTTCAAACAATAAATTTATAGGCGACTAATTGTAAGTTTAGTAATCGTAGAATTTCCAGGAATTCTGATGAGAATAGACCTTCAAGATCGTGCGATTTGAACCCTTTGAATTTTTTTCTTTGGTGATATTTGATAAGTAAAGTGCATGCCAATTACCCAGGAACTATTCAAGCCCTAAAGAACAATCCTATTATAAAAAGATCATGGCAAAAAAGGTCGAATATCGTAACGCCTTTTCCGTAATCGTGATTCGTCGCGTAC
>JAUEJJ010000047.1:643951-666726 GCA_032164275.1 Synergus coniferae
AACTGGTGTCATTTTTTTGAATAAATTCAGTGCTGCGGCTGTGTCAGAATTTTCGACCGGTTAGTCTAATTTATCACAGTTAAGGCTAATTTTATTGTAAGAGACCTTATTATAAAGGAAGATCATGCTGGCTTAGGCAAAACAGGATGGCGCACAGTAAAAACTTAAGTTCCTTAAAATCAATTATATATGATAAAAAGCATTTTTATTTTTTCCATTATAAAAAAACCATTCTGCTCTACTATGTTACAGGATGTTTAGAATGACTTATTTTTAAAAAAATATGCGTGAACTTGGAACAGTAGAGATACTAGAGATGCGTGGGCTGACGTTTGCTGATGATGAGGTTGTTACCGGAGAAAAAGAGGATGATTTACAGAGTAGAGTAGACTGAATATTATTGCGGATAGTACGGTCCTGAAGATCAGTATAAGATCGAGCAGGTAGAAAATTTCCTCTATCTCGGGAGTCTATTCTCTCCTGATGGAAATTAAAATAGGGGATAATGAGCCTCTTAAAAACCCGAATAGTCTATTGTTCCCGCGAAAAATTGATTTAGACACAAGACGCGGTTGAATAAGGTACCGACTGTGTGGTATCGAAATGAGACTTGGAGATGTCAGGAAAAGGATAGGAAGAAAGTGAACACGCTGGTATGCGATTCCTGAGATGTGTCTGCGGTAAAACGGTAATGGACAAGGTCAGTGATGGGTGGGTTCTTAAGGAATGTGGGATAGAAGAAACGTTGATTGATAGAAACGAAGAAAAAAAGAAAAAATACGTTGAAATGGTTTGACCATGTTGAGAGAATGGATGAAGAACGTTTAAGACAGCAAGTATATTTAAGCAATGCGTGCAGAGGTTGCCCAGAGAAAGAATGGTTTGGGTATGTGAATGTGTAAAATTCTTCAGAATCTTTAGTAGAGAAACATGCTCGGAAACATGGATAGAATCGGGAGGCAAACATCTTTTGGGAAAAAGAAACTGGTCTACACAGAAAGAACAGGAGCGGAAATTTGTTGTGGGTAACTTTCAAGTGGGTAAAGTTGAATTCTTTTGCATCGAAAGGTGCATTAAGTTGACAGAGTAACTGTGTACCTTATGTTTAGGGTAGTATTTATCTGTCCTCAGATTCAGATGATTCAATTTTTAAAATGGATGCTGTTGGAATGGGATTTTTTATAAATCTGTCAATCAAGAATGTAGCCTGCGGTATGCATGGAAACAAGCAACTGCACGGTTGCTTACCTGTGGTATAGAGCTGTATTATCGAAGCAGCATACTACGATACATCCATAGAATTGCCTCTCGCGCACGCATTTGCACATTGTATTGAGCACATGCATGTTCGCGTATTCTCAGGTTGAGACCTACCGTTAGTCGCGCGATAAACCAAGGCACTCAGACATTACCTTTCAGGAGATATGCGGGTATGCAAGCTTATATTCGTTCTCTGCAGGGTGTCTCAAAGTTCAGACGACCCAAAATCCAGAAGCAACTTATAACTGGAATATACCTAGGGCAAACCGGAAAAGTGTATTCGATAGGCATTTTATGCCTGCAGATAGCATTGATAAAACCGGCTTGAAAAGAATTGAGAACAGGACATGGAAACTGCAAACTAAAGCGGGGATAGTCGTATATCTTGTGCAATTAGTACTTTGAACCAATTTCTAGCACTTCATCATTGAAATCTATGAGATTTCATCTAGCCAGTTTCACTTCATCCACTTGAGAGTCTTCTAAACGTTTTCTCGAGTGCAATTGCACTGGGAACCGGAATTTTAATCCCACAAAGCACTTGGCACAGAGAAACGACTGTTATTGAAGTGGCCTCCTTGGCCGCAGGTCTACATCTCTGGATCGTAAAAAAGCACTTATCTGTGCAGAGTTGTTGCATCGCTATAAGATTGTGGCCGCACGGTCTCCAAGTTCGACATGCGCATGGCCTCACGAAAGCGATGAGTGTATCGAAAATATCGCACGATTTCACTCACAGTCTCTATTCTCTGTCTCCTACCAACCCTATTTCATCGTAAATCCTATACACTTTTCAAGTTCAGGTCACTAGTTTCCTCTCTCCCTCTCTCTCACAATCGTATGACTCTACATTAGATAAAGGAATTTTCTGGGTACAATTCACCTTATTGGGTCATTGGCAGAATTCATTTTGCAGCATACTACCTACTTAATTTCCTTTTTCGTTTACGGAAGAGGCATGCGAGATGAATGGTCTCGCAAGTTGGCCACGTGCATTTGCAAATACGGTTTGTTTTATATCAGACTAATTGTAAGTCGAGAGTGTCTTCGCTGAAGTCGACTGAGGGCGATTGGTGCGGGTGCATACTTGGATTCCAATCCACTTTTACGGAGACGACGCGACGCCCAGAGTGCAGTCGTCGTTAGCTCCCAAGGCCCGGCCATCGTAATTACCGTGCGGGTCTGTTTCTATACCTCGTCGTGGCTTTTTTCTAGCTAGGATTCTAGGAGAAACTTCGCGTCGGCCACGGACAATCGTCCCATTAGCCAGCGATTCCAACTATGTGGACCCAAACTAAGTAGAAAGAGCCAGAAGTCAAAGAGCCAACGAGCGTATAGAGCTACAGCGTTGGCGTTGCTTGTGCAGAACCAACGCCAAGATGACCTATCCAAGGTTGGTTGGAGTTCCACCTACCTAACGCAACATTTACTCTAGTTAATCTATCAGCAACTGTAGCTGGATGGCCAGATTTCTGTGGCTGTAGGTTTCTAGCAACACGTCGCGCGACTTGCTTATACCGAGTGCATTCTTCTTTGCTTTTTGCTAGGAAAGACAAGCATATTCCCAAGGTTCTTATTACGCGATTCCATTAGCCTCTCGCGGATCCTTCACAGAGAGAACTCCCAACTCCGTAAACCAGGTCCGGGATGCCTGCGGAATGGGATGCTACCCGAGACTCCGATGACCACGACGTTTATCTGTTTTAAAAAGGAAAGACTGACGTTTATATTGTTTAGCTATTTATTTACCCTTTACATGGAGGTCTTCTCTACTTTTCTACATGCTAAGATAATTTATTTAATCTTATTTAATCTAACATGCGCTTATTTTTCTTCTCAATTCACTGCAAAATTCTTTGGTTTATCGCACCTTTCACTCAAATGAAAATTTATAACCGGTCCAATCTGGCTAAAGCACAAGAGTATAATTTACTGATGCCATAAGGAAATATAGCTCTGCTTCCATAAGTAATCGATTCTACAATCGTTAGACAATCTTCCTAAGATTTATGTTCCTTTCGCGGGTCTTGAAATCGTCAACTTTTCGACAATGAAACATGAGTAAGTACGTCAATATCGTTCTGGATTCGAACCGGCTGAAGAATTTCAGGTTTAGTTAGGTTGACCTCGTACTCGTATCATCCGATAAGCATGTCGAAGGCTGAAGCGGTAACGGTTTTCTCGCATATGGATGTACGATTGTAGCTCCTATGGCTCGATCTTATGCATAACATCGAATTTGCTATCTACCATTCTCAATAAGTCCCTTTCTCGCTACCATTAGCCAAAAATAAGTGAACTAACTTCGGCATAATGGGAGGTATTGAGTAATTGGTATAATTTCTTTTCTAAAGAATGAGTTTTTCAGATAAAATCTTGTGATTTATTTCCTGACATGTCATGGCCTTAATGCGCATAACAAACCGTAGAGAAATGGAAGTTATAGTCGTGTGGAAGTTAGTCTAAAACAAAATGAATAAGTTGGTGCGACGATAGACGCACAAGGCGCAAAACCCCACCCTATTACCGACCTGCGTTGCAAGTTGCAATTGCGGCTGCTGCCTCCACTGTTTCTGCAGATAATCCACGAACCCACTATGCAGTATGCCTGCTGGGACTCATCCGCATTCCGCCTTTCGCATTCGCTAAGAATCCTGCCCACATCTCAGTCTCTCACTACACCAATGCTGACATCTTTTAAAGGACAAAACAAGGGTCAAAATTTTAGTATGAAATCGTGCAATCTGAATTATAAGGTCGCAGTGCAGTCAACATATGGATAATTAAAAATTCTGATAAGAGAATTTTTTCGTGAATCGTGTTTGAGGAAGAGTGATGATGGAGGAATAGGGGCGACTTATCCAGTTAGTGTAGGTTTTGCATATTGCATATGAAATCGCCTCAAAGTAGCTCATCGAACGGCGTAAATAGATATAAAACGGATAAAGGATAGTTGTATGCCTGCGTAGCTGAACGCGTTTAAGCAAGTTTCTTTCTTGGTGAAGCGTTTTGCACTTGCACTAGAGATCGAGTGCAGAAGCCAAGCAAAGAGATGTACGTGGGTCGTTGATCTTCGCAGGCCTAAGTATCGTAGCCGTGTACCGACACAAATAAACGCATACCACGACATGCGTTAATAAGTATAGACTGCAAAATGTACCAACAGCATTTACATCGCAACATGGCTGTCGACAGTGTTGGCTAACTCTCGTAACTCATATGCGAGGTGTTTTCGTATATGTACGCCACTCGGTTTATGATACCAAGCAGTTTGATACTGTTGTTGTATCTTTTTTTTTTTTCCTCAAAAAATATCTTTTTCCTGAAAACGCTCATCGTTTCAACATCCAGCCACGTGCAGCTCGTTGTAAAAACACTTTCATACGATTTACGCAAGGTATATAGGGAAGATTCTGATTATTTTAATCATGAGTGAAATATGTATCGTAATTTTGAGTTCATTGCATTCGTGAAATTCCGTTCCTTTTTGAAGAATATATGCAAGTCAATGAGACTGTTATAACTACTTCGAAAAGTAATGCTGTAAAACCATTAAAAATCTCATTTTATCCTCTTCGTCGAGCTCTTCGTAATACAATTATGCATTTAATGAAGAGCATCTCTTCCTTACATAAAGAATCAGCTTTTGAGGAGCTTTTCTCAGAATCGTTTCTCAGTGTAATTCAATCACTCTTCCGAAAATCGCTGAGCGCGAAATTCGCAAAATTAATTGGCGCTTGAGCCGCAACACTGTTGGGGGTGTGTGCATGATGCCCTGCATGTTATGTGAGTGTATGAGGGGAAAAAATCGAGGCCAGTCTTCTCGGTAAAACGAAATCACGAAAATAAGATCGGGAGTTGAGACCGCGCAATGTTCCTGAGATGAGGATACACTGTATAGCTGTATACACTGTATCCTTATTCAAGTTCCCTTCCGTTCCAAGCCATGTCATGCTGCATTCTCGTACACAATGCTCCTCTGTTGGACGAGCTTTTGCCTTTTACCTACCCTTCACTTTTTACTGCAGATAGAATCTTGTTAAAAAAAATTATTACGCGAGAGTCATCAGCTCATCAATGGAAAGAGGAAGAAAGAATTTTTCAAATTATGCGCGAGAGTCGACTTCAGGGTGGCGACTTGACCGAATAATGACCGGAAATTTCATTTAAAACCAGGAGTTTACTTCTAACCGCAGTTTCCAAGGTTCGAAAGAATTTTGATTGTCAATTTATGTCAAGGGAGAAACGTTAAGTAAATACCTTGATATGTACCGCATTATCGCAAGGATAGAAGGAGAGAGTGTAATAATTAGTTTTTTCTGAGTGTTATATACGCAGTGGTGTTTGTGTAAAGTGTATAAAATCTCAATTGATAATTTAAAAAGAAAGTGATTTCTTTGAATCACACCACAAGACTAATGAGACCTCCTAGTTTTCGCCTGGCATTAATATTTCAGAACGAATATAAAATGCAGCTTACCAAAGTACATCATCAATCTCGGTTATGCATCTAAAAGTGTAACTTACCTCCTCGCTTACAAACATGGGTATAATCAAAAATCCCTCGATTAGAGCAGCGATGAAAGAAGGTGGCATGGAACATGAGGAAACTTGTTAGGGTGAATGAAAAAAAAGTCGAAAAAAGAACGACAGATAGATTATCCTTTGAGAGTCATTTGCTTTGAAAAATATCGTATTCTTAATCTCCGGCACTTGTTCGTAACACGATCCGAGATATTCGGACTCGACATTCCGGAATTCAATTCCTCCCGAATCGTTCTCCAATTTCCTGCAGCATTTACATTTTTTTACAAGGCACTGATTTTTAACGACATACACTCAAATTGATGGATAAAGGCTTTATTACATGCTTAAAGAAATAACATTATGATAATGACTGACGTGGGTGTACATCAGTGTATTAATACTTTTTATTTTAGATTTGACTTAACGTAAAAAGTTTCTTCAAATCTAAAATGTCATCTTTGAAAAGCTGAACAAATTTTGACTGACTCGTCCCGAAAAAATAATCTATTTCTTTATACTCGCGTTCCATTCAAGACATCGAATTTATCAAAACTGTTCTTTGCGTGTCAGCTGCTTCTTGAGTTAAACGGAGTTGCATCAGATCGACTAGACAGAATCCCTGGGGGGAATCGATCATACGATTAGATGTATTGTGTCTTATATCTCCAGCGCATGCTGACGCAGGTCAGGCATGCAAGTAAAAAATTTTATGGGGAACGTCGAGGTCTAAGGTGACTTGAGTTGAGGCTCTAGAGTTCTTCAGAATATAAAATATATTTCAAAAGTCTGCACGTGAATCAAAGGTACTCAATTTTTTAAATTTAAATTAATAGCCTATATTAATTTAAAAAATCATCAAGATTTTTCAGTTTATTTAGCTTGGACCAGAGTTCAGAGAGTCCCATAAAAGTTTGGTTTCAAACCAGATCCTTTAAAACTCAGGATTTCCGATCCCTGATACTATCTCTATGACTTGATTTTTAGAGTCAGATTAGTACTTTTTGTTTGTACGTTTTAACCCACCTTTTCCGCCTGAAACCGTTGTAAAAGAATTTTACGTACAGCTGGCGCCACATAATATTCTCAAAGAGAATCTTTTCCCATTTAAGGTTAACGATTTATCGATACATGAATATTTCAAGCGTCCCGTAGTGTATCTGTGAATATTTGTTTACCTGTGTGTGCATACCTCAGCGATGAGTCCAGCAGTTTAGCATTTGAACCTTTGAACGTATGGGCGTTAGATTGCTTCTTTATTTACTTATCTTAAATAAGTCCTTCTCAATTTCAAGACTCAGTTACTCATTTTTACGATTTCATTTGAAAATTATCCATAATTTCCGTAGGAGTAGAAGTTCAGTTAAAGAAAAAGTAAAAAAATTTAATAACTACAGGTATCATTTTTAGAACTGCGTTCTTATCGCTCCTGAAAAATGTATCATTTTAGGCCCACTTGCTATCTTCCACTACAAGATTCTTTAGTGTCTGACACAACAACATGTCTAAAAATTTTTACAAATTCTTCCTTAGTCTTTCTCAGTCTTTTGTCAGTTAAGCTATCTTGTCTGCGAAGTCAAGGGTCAGCATTTTTACCGGCGATAGCATTGTCTCGAGCTTACGAGTGTCATCACTATTCGCTTAAGGGTGACGATTAGTTGTCACTCTAAGGGTCGCCTAATCGCCTTCGTCTTTTTTTGCCACTTTACGACCCACAAATACCAAGATTAACATTTTCCAATTCCACTCTCTGTGTCATGAACGAAGTCATGAATCATTTGTTCATCTGAAAGCATTTTTCAAATGTTATTATTAGTTTCGTGCATTCAAAAAGGCAAACTCAAATTGTAAATCATCATGTAATCTGCAGAGGCAGAAGCACTCGATAATTCTCCGAGATTAGACAAATTTTTTTCTTCGTTCTAAGATTCTTCGTTGAAGATTTTTAATGTGTCTAGGCTTATTTCTGCTTCATTAGTTGCATTTACAGACGTATCAAATCCTATCTTACTCCCTTTTGAAGAAAATATTTTTTGCGATTTTATCCTCGGAAGATCTTTTTCTTAGTCATAGATACATAAAGATATATATAAGCATTAGCTAACTAACTTGGAGTTTATAGTTTCCTTTATGATAGAAAAAAAGAGATGTCTGAAATGTTATCATCACATAGATTTAGGGTTTTTCAAATTCAAATACCAGACTCAGGAAGCAAAACAAACGTCCCTAAACATAAAAACATCCTCATTTCCCTTCGTACTAATCACCTCGTAGAAAGAAAATCCTGTTTTGAGAACCACTGAGTCTAGTAGTTCTCCAAATATCAAAGGAAAACCAGGGTTTCAATCAGGTTGTACGGTTAGATCGCGGCGTGAAAAGCCGGTACGCATAACGCAGGTCCTGGTCCTGCCAGATGTTTAGCTTTATATTGTAGCCCTCTCCACCATCTCTCCATCATCCCTCTCCAAACCTCTGCAACGTGCTCTTCAACTTTTACATTCAGTTCTCACATTCTCAGTTGGTTTCGTCCTTCGTGTGGTTTGCGACTCCAGCGTTCGTCATGTGCTTGTGCCGTTGTGTTATACCTTCTATAGTAGTTTTACAAATCTAAAATCAAGATAGTGATTATGTAACTTGAAAAGCGTGTGTGCAAATGTGTTTCTCGATGAAGGTACATAACATTGACAACAATTGCGTCACTTGCAAGTGCGACAATCGGAATTCACAGTACTTCATTTTGCAACAGTAGCCAATTGTGGAGTTTCATACAACATTTAAACATTTTTTACCCGGAAATTTATTAGTATTATTGTTAGGTTTGTTTGTGTGTAATCTCCTGCACATGATGACGGAATTTTCTTGTTGTACTTTCATTTTAAAAATGCATTTAATTTGCTCAATGATGAATTTATTGAAACAGATACAACCGCTTAAAATGCAGAAGCTGTTTTCAATTGAGCTATTCGGAGAATTTCAATAAAAATATAATTTATTTAGTTATGTATTATTATTAGTTGTTACTATTCATTATCTAATGAAAACTTTTCTCTTTGTTTCAGGTAAGCAGAAACCATGAAAAAGTAGTTCAGTATGGTCGAGAGCCGTGAGTGTTAAGTATTATTCAGCAAAAAACGAAGGATTTTTAGAATAGGTACTTACATCTCGCATTCTAACGATTGGGAAAACGATAGACGACCTAACTGTTCCATCTCCAACTAGTCATCGATTTACAATTCTCTCCTTGCGATCGTACCTATTCAGACTCGAGCACACGGAAGTAAATGCGATACCATTGCACCTCTTAAAAATTTTCGAAAGACTGAACAATTTGCAGACACTTCCACTAACCAAAGCCGCCTGCTTGATATATGGTGATAGTTTTCTATGGAAATCCCAGCTGCATTACTCCATCGGCTTGACTTTTTCTTCACCGAAGGAAGCTTGAAATGCTATTTTGCGATTAGGGAGATACGTCTACTTTCATTCGTTTTTTAGTCGCTTAGAAATCAAATCAGTGTGCGAAACAGTTATAAATGATTTTTAGTAGGAATAGGGTCATCACCGATCGTCACCTATTCTCCTTTTTCATATATTTTCAAAATTTCCACCTTTTCTTTATCTATTTTGGAAATTTGTCACCTTTTTTCAAATGATACAGTTAAATCTTTTACAAAATTATTAATATTGGAATTATATGATAATTCCGGGTCATTTGCAGATTGAAAAAACTTTTCCAGATAGTCAGTCGAAATATTTTCTTTTTGAGAGAAATTTGTTTATTTTTTAATGGTTTTCTAAAAAATTTTAAGATAAAATTCATATTTCAGAATTTAAGGAAAATTTTAAACTTAAATTTGAATTCTTAATTTAAAATTTAATGACATGAATCAGAGGTCAAATCTTTTTTTTTTTTTCTAGCCAAATTTTCTAATATTTCTAATATTTCACCAATAATTCTTCCTGTTGTAGAGTCAAACAAGGAGGTCAGTTCTTGCTTCTGTCTACATTTCGATTCAGAGGGAACTTTTTCGGAAAAGCTGGACTAATAGGCACTTCGTAAATCAAAATAAATTGGTTTTTGAGTATCTCAAAATGACTACGGCCCTGTTTCCGAGTGAGCTCACACAGCCGAAAGCAGCACATTAACGCATTAGTGTGTAGTCTCGTCTATACTTGGCCTCTAGCTATGGCGAGCGCAGTTTCTCAAAGGTCCTCGAGTGCATCGTATCGAACGCCAATGCACTCTTTGCTCCTCTTAACAGTGATAGGCCCTATCGGGCGCGAGAGCTTTTCTTCTTCAAAGCTTAAGTAACTATCATTCGGTCCCACATCGGGTTCATTGATTCCGCTCCTTTACAATTTACTCTTATAAACGAGTGACAAATTTTACTCCATACAATCTACACACACTTACATAACATTTTTCCAAGTGTCAATCACGGCTTTGTATTACATATGTGAATTACGAAAAACTTTCAGTGATGTGGTTCAAATATTACAAAGGATATTACGACGTGCGCAAATTCCAGTTGAGTTCAGTAAGTTTTTTAAAAGTGTAGAACAAAAGTCGAAATATTTGTGTTTTATTAAAAAAATATACCTCGAAAAATTGAGAGGACTGGTACCAATTTGAGATTTGTTTCTTCAAACAAATTCATGATTAGTATTGAACAAAACAAATTGAAACAACATTTCATTTCCAACATTCCACAAGATACAAATGCATTAAGAAGTGCGTCATATAAATAAAAATCGTTACCTTAAAGCTCGGGAGCAATTAAGTTCCCATTATCTTTTAACGACGTGGAGATAAATATATCTAATCTCTAAAAGTTTCTAAAATTCACAATGCAATTATGTTGATAATGGGTCTCATTTAGAACATGTAGACATATAAAAAGAAAAATAACTTTTATAAGTGCAAGGTTCGTTTTTCAGACCATTTCAGCCAAACGATATGTCGGGGGAAAAGGGCTTAAAACAGATGGGTGAATCTCCAAACAACTTTGAAAACCCCATGAGGTATTCTGGGCTTCATCCCTAACCGAGAATAATTACAAGGTGTTCGTCTCCTGATTGTAGGGCTAATTTAAGGGGTAATTTATCATTTTACCTCTTCAATCATAAGGTATTTCTTTTGAAATATAGTCTCTAGTCTACTAATTTATTTTATGATATTTATTTGAGAAAAATTGAAGAGAGATCGGTTTTTGAGTCCTATGCCTTATGCAATGAGTTATAAAAAGGTGGCACTCGTAATCCGATTCATACTAGCATCAAGTGCTCAATATACCCATTGTATCAGGTAATATATCCGGAGGTCGTGCACGAACACTAGTAAAGCTATTTGACACCTGTTGCTTCGTTGGACTGATTTCACATGGACTCAAAATCTGACACGGAAATTCCAAAGTAATGCTATCAAGCATTTAAACAACTATTATAAATAGCCAGAGTCCACTCTCATGACAGACTCAATAAATTATTAATTATGCATTATTAATTATTAAGAAAGACACTTATCAACATTTAGAGCCAGAGAAATTGGATCAGAATGAGGTGTAACGCTTTGATATCTGTTTCAGGTGTTTTCCTTGATCAGACAATTGGGATCAAAATGGTTCAATTTTGAAGATCCATCGAAACTATGAATTTTGTTTCGAGTGGAAAAAACGCGAACGATGTTGCAAGTTGAAGTTGTACACACATTAATGATTTGGTTCGGAAAAGTGGATCATTTTCATCTCAATTTGATAACCAAAGTGATCTGCAACGATTTAATACCGTGGAGTGTACTGTGTTTGAAAACTATCATTCTTGACTAAATTGTACCTGCTCTGGTCATTGGCGCAAAAAAATATCGAGATTTCAATTGTTTATAGATATGCAAAAGTGTAGATAGTGTTTTTCTTAATCCGAACGGTAGAACAGCTGAAAGACCAGGGAGGCACTAGGGTAATAAATTAGATTGGGTGATCAGTTGCTCGGTCCGGAAACAGTCTGCGGAATGTCCAATGTTACTTAGAATGTTAGAATTCTCAAGTAGAGACTGCTTGGTGGTGTTGTAGATTGGTAGGGCGTCATCGGTTAAGAGAGGAAAGTTACGGTCACGGTAGAAAGAGTAAGAGACAAGACAAGACAGAATCGCGGAGGACGGAAGCTATTTTGAAAACTGGGCTGGTGCATTGACCGACTCTAGACTTCTAGAGCAACCAAGACTGTCGCGTCGATCAATCTCAGACAAATTACTTTTTCTCTTACGCTTGTACTCTGCAGTATTAGGTGGATTAAATATAACTCTCTGAGGAGTAGTCATTCATTTGTTTCGCACTTTCGAAAATAGATTTTATGTACAGAAAGTAGCCAGTAGGTCACTTTTTATTCTGCTGAGAAAAAAGAGAATGGTGACGATTCGGCGGATGATTTCAAATTTCTGGTCGTTTACCGGTCAAGTTTTTTCATTTTCTCGGTTACAGACAATTATTTCCTGGCTTTTCTCGGTTTCCCGGTCAAGTCGCCACCCTGAACAGTGTTTGTTACACTCTCAATGGAATCTTCTGTTAGTTACTGAAGCGTCACAATGCTACTGTAACCAGCATCAGTCATTCTGAAAGAGATAATCTTTCGGTGCGTGCACGCGTATCCATAATTATACTATGTTGCACTGTTGCAGCCTGCAGATGTGCATGGTGCATGGTGCATGTTCATGTGCATGTGCAAGCTCCGCAGTCTGCACTGCTATGCTAGCATGACTCATGAATTTCTTGAATCGCAGGCAGCGAGTTGTTACAGTTTCCTTTGAAAGTATACCGATGTATATATCGGTAAAAGCATTTAAACTGGTTAAACTTCTCAAGCATGGTAAATCGCGAATCACGCGTTGCTACCAGAGTGTGTGCGCCTGCCTGCTCATCCGCTGATGCAACATCTGAACTGGAGAAAGTTTTACTTGGCGGAACAGCATTATAATCATAATATCTTCCGGCGGGAAACGCCTATAATTTACCACTGAAAGCAATAATTTATTGCGCCAAGGAAATGAGGAAAACGTTGCTTCATCGACTGTGAAATCAAGTCACTCGATGCAAAAACTCAGACATTAGTATTATAGACCAGTAGTTTTCGTAAAGCTGGCCTGGAAATTGATAGACGTAGGAGTTTGTTCGAATTAAAGTGCAACACTCTTCTATCTTCAGAGGAATTGCAGAGGTTTTCGCTGAGTTTTCGACCAGAGAAAAAGATTTGAGACAACATTTATTTACGATCAATTGAACGTTAATTGAGTGAAAGTAGAATCAATTGAGATTAGGTCTTCACACTCGTTTCAAGTTTCTACACTATACTTTCACTGATATGTAGTGACTATTATTTAATAATGAAAAAACGCGAAATCAGTATATTGATTGCTTCCTTTGTGTGTTTCTTAATTGATTAAAAGATTGAAAAAAGAAATCAGTAATATGTAATTGAAAATGGAGAGAAACTTGGGTATTGATAGTCAATTTACTCAATGATATTCTGAGAAAAGGAAACTTGAATACATATTTTAACTTTAATTCGTCACTTGAATGTGTAGAAGGAGGTTCTGTTGTTGGTACAAAAGCTAGATAGAAATGACTATATTTACTCCAATTTGATAAGAAAGTGACTTTTTCCGATGACAGTAAACCGACCTCGTTTAGTTTCGATTTATCTCCCTTCTATCGACTCATCTGCGACCGGAAAAAGCTATTTGATTACACTGAATAAGTAATATGACTGATATCGGTATCTGCAGGCACTTTAAATTGAACTCTAAGAATGTTTGAAAAATGTATTACAGTACTATTCTGTTGAGATAAATATTGTGAAATATGTATTTTTCAATTTTTGAGTGGTTGAAAAGACAAATTAGAATGTCGAAAGAAAATATTAATTTTCGAGAAAGTTTGATTTCGTAATTCTCAAAATGGAACCTGACATCAGTGATCTGCATCGCGTTTCTCTGCTCCCGGTGGTCCGGAAGAGAATTATTACCTAACTTCACGTGTGATTGTGTTCGAATCGTTTCAACGTGTCACATCCATAAATCGCGTTTTCAATTCTCAAATTAAAACATAAAACCATATAAATAATTGTGAAGTTTCTATCTTCCACAGAAAATATTTTCTTAGGTCGTTTTATATGCTTGTTTGAAAAACACTAACGAATTGTATTAGATATTAAAAATCACGGTTTTTGTGAAAAATACCTTTGATGTTCGACCACTATCGGAATCTATAAGGATTCTCAGGTTCGAGAGCCTGGAAAGGTCGATACTCGACGTACGGTATAGATACATTGGAGCCGGTAAGAGGGTTCATTTGTATAGGTATACACATATGAGAGAGAACATATAATCGTCAAACGGGCGAACAACCGTACTCGCGTGGCTCCTTTGACCTTCGTCTCCATTCACCGTTTCAGTAGGTGTAGTCTCAGAAATACCTCCATAGGTATAATTAAAAAGTCCCACACGAAACCCGAAACTTCTCAATTGAATCTTAAGAGACTCACGTGATGTCAATTCAATGGATTTAAAAAGATTTCAAGAAATTCCATGAGATATAGAATAAGAATTAAAGCGATTTTAAACGATGAAAAGGATTTTAAGTGCCTTAAAGGGATTTAAAACTATTTTTAGATATTTTGGATTTACCAGTTATGTTTTCTAGTACTCTAGAGGTTTAAATTTAGAAAAATAGTAAACTAAAACGCGCGCAATTATTATTTTTTTTTATTCTTACAACTTCAAGTTGTAAGAATAAAAAATAAGGAAGGGTGTAAACAATAGTTATAGATAAGATAATTTATTCACGACTAAAAAGAGCCTTAATAAATTTTCTAGAATGCGTATTAAGGGTCTTTAGAGTGGTTCAATACATCTGTATTTAAATTTAATCGTTGGTATCTAATTTTATATTTTAAAACGCACATTATTTTCAGGTTCAGAGGCTCGCCGAGTACGAAAGGTATCTGGGACAGGAAGCGAGAAATCTGACGGAAAACGGAAATCAAGTTGGAAGCGGTGCCGTCCTTCAACGAGCCCAACTCGAAGGGGATCTTCATCGCATTCAAGAACTCTTCCCCGGGGACAACCTTCGATTACACGAGCGAGATGTTCTGACGACGGTAAATTTTTCACTTAAAAAATATCTAAGAAAGAAGACAACGTTCAGTTTATTTTATTTGTGTTTCTATTAAAGGAAAATATAAAATTTGCAACCAGGAAAATTATCATCGCTATTAACTAATCAAATACTTTTTGAAAAGAAATCAAATTCAATTTAAAAATATGGAAAATATGGAAAGATAAATTTGAGCCTATTTTAAAAAGCATAATTTATTATTATGTATAAATAATCATGTAACTTTTGTTCTTGATGCTTACCCTCAAAGTTCCCCCTTGGCTCTCACACACTTATCGCTCGTTATTCTTCATGCTCCACAGTCTATACTGCATTCCTTTCCCTGCACTTGAGTCTTATACTTCCTGTGCTGTGGGTGCGGCTTCCGTATAAATTAAGTTAATCGGATTCAATTTCAGCCATAGACTGTTATTTAAATATGAATAAGAAATAACAAAATATGAAACTTAATTTGTAAATGAAGAATAATACAGCGCCAAGTTTTTTTCGATAATGAGACTAGCAGCTAAAAGTTCTGAATAATTCAAGTACTTACAAATTCTGGCAAAAACATTTTTCGGGAATCGTATTTTTCTTCGATTCAATTCTATAAATTAAGTTTTTTGTTTATCGATTTAAAGTTAGAATTTTAATCACCTTCTAATCAATAATGACGCGTCTACATCTTAAACACATAAAAAAAAACTTCCTATCCTTTTCATTAAAGTAGTAAATGACTTGTTCAAATGAAATTTTTGTTTCTTCAATTAAAAAACTTTAATTTAAAAAACTATTCTCCTGTAGGGATAAAGAACTGATTATTGTGAACTGAAATGTTTTGTTGTCTAATTTCCAGAAGATGAAAAGCCTGATTCGCAAAAGAAGTGGTGGTAATGCTGGAAGACTTACAAGAGCACTTTCTCAAAAATCTCTGAACGTCAGTAGCAGTTCCCTGGCTCCGAGCTCGTCTACTAGAACCTTCCTCTTGGAAACTCCGGTTCAGTTTACCACGGTAAGTTGTTTCTCCATCCCTCCCGGGTTGTGAGAGATTTGAAAATGTTTATGGACTTTGAGGCAGGAGGAGAAAAAGCAAAAAGCCAAGTACTCGCTGATAAACTCGCTCGTTCAACTCGCGGCTGATTACAGGGAATGCAGTCTCAGGAGAGGCATCTCTTCCTCTTCTCGGATCTTCTGCTCATTGCTAAAGCACGAAGCGGTGGTAACTTCAAGCTGAAGCAGTCTGTCAGGATGAGCGAACTCTGGCTTACAGCTGGTCACATAGAGGACGTTGCCGAGACGAACAAGTCCCAGGAAACAAGCTTTGTTCTTGGCTGGCCAACCACTAACGTGGTTGCCACATTTATGTAAGTATTTAATTGTAATTCTGTCATATTAAAGAAGTATCTTCAGAATAAACTTCTAGGCTACTTTTTGGATACTTTTTTCTGTATTCGAGTGTGAGAAGTTGAATCTATCAACCAATTCAACTTTTCTTTGTCATTAAAATTAAATGAAAAGTCAATAATTGTACTTAACAGTCTGTAGGCTTCCTCTTTTTCCTTTTAAAAGTAAACTGAATTAATAGAACTTGTAAGTTTCTATACTTTGAGCGCCGTAGAGCAGTTCAAAGTCTGTGTACTTAAAAAATGAATACTTAATAAATGAAAAAACTAACTGTAAAGATAAATGAGGCTTATGAGAATTTTATTTATAAGTGTAAATTATTTTCGATGGGAAGTTTTCTCTTTCCAATTTCCTCAGAAAAGGAAAGTTATCTATAATAATTCTCTCATATTTTTCAGGACCGCGGCAGCGCGAGATTTGTGGTGGGGACGTCTCACTGAGCTGGTACGAGAGGAGAGTGCGAAGGAGCCACCGGATACGAATATTCAAGTCGTGTATCACGACAGTGACACGAATACAGAATACGTAAGTGTTTACATACGACAGATGGTCACGTCCGTCTATCTGTCTGTCTGTATGTATGTATGTCCGTTTGTCTTGTCAGTTGCACCGTCTCTCCGTTTTCATCCACCTATGAATTCATTATCTCTAATCCCGTGATTGCCTTTCTCCCAAATCACGTCCTCGTCAGTCTGACGTTGACATTTTATCCATTTTCAATTTATCCCTGTTGATTATTTAAATGGGCTCAGTGAAGAAACCCGAATATAAGGGTTTCAAAGATTAAGTTCACTTATTATGCTGTCTAGATTCGAAAGAAATAAATTATTAACTTAATTATTGTGACATCTACCTTTCTTTCAAAAATATTATTCTTCAAAAGGAGTTCGGAAAACAAGTTTAAATTTCCAGAATTAAGAGTAGTTTTTAAAGAAAGCTTGTCCAATTCATATTTATATTAGTTTGTTAGCTTTTGAGTAGTTGATCTTTTATAGTAATTGTAGCAGTTTAAAAAACCCGGTTATCTATTCGTTTTAGTGCAAGACAATTATGGTGAGTTCCGAGATGACGGCAGCTGCGTGCGTGAATTTGGCGACACGCCTCCTGGATCTGCAGGGCCCGTTTCAACTGTGGGCAAGGACATCGTCTGACGAAGCGCCATATCCACTGATTGGCCACGAGAGACCTTTCGCCGTAAAACTTTCCAATTTACGGCATACAGTCTCCGCGGAAGAGGGCTTTGATCTCGAGCATTGCAACAAAAGCGGACATGATACCTGCCACTTTATTCTGAGGCCGGTTCTCAAGTCGCCGATAAAAAAGAATAAATCAAAAATTACTGGTCTACTCAGGCGATCTTTGTCACTCAACCCTAGTATTTTTGGGGTTAATCTCTCGAGGCTCGACGAGAATGGGTTACCAAAACCTGTCCTGGTTATGCTGCAGCAAATTTTCGCCAAAGGGCCATTCACGCAAGGAATTTTTCGAAAATCCGCAAACGTCCGGATCGTCAGGGAACTCAGGGATCAGATTGAATCGACGGGAGATCCGGGATGCTTAGAAGATGCTCCAATTATTGCGGTAGCTGCATTGCTCAAAGACTTCCTCAGGTCACTGCCAGATCCACTGCTCACTTCTCATCTTTTCCCTCAATGGATGGAAAGTCTCGAAACGAGCAATCCTATACAAACGATGAAAAGGTGAGTTTTTATCCAGAGATTTGAATTCAGTTTTACATCATTCTCATTCATAAAAGTATCAATAAATTCTTGTGTAATTAAAATTTTGATTTTTTTTAGCATCCTGGACCGACTTCCAAAGGCAAACTATAATTTGCTCTCGCATCTAGTCTGCGTGCTGCATCACATTGCGAGGCGGTCAAAGCACAACCTGATGTGCGCAAGCAATCTCGGTGTTTGTTGCGGCCCCAGTTTGCTGTGGTCGGTGAACCCTTCAGTGAAACACAGTCGCACGATACCGACTCTGACTGAGATGTTAATTCGGCATTGCGAGGTGCTATTCGGAGAAGGAGTCACTCAACTCCTCGGCGAGGAACGAAGCGACAGTGGGGCGGAAGAAAGCACCGACAGCCTGCACTGTGAGTTTGCCAAGTCTTTCTATGCGATTCCGCTTCCGATATTTCTTGTGAAAAAGAATCTTAGCGATGCTGACCTTTACAAACGATCGATAGAAACATTTATTCGTGCCGTTGCAGCAGGTGGACTTTCTTTGGACAGTCTGGATCTGACAGAACCACCTCGTAAGGATCACATGTCTCTCTCCCGAGATTCGGGTCTAACGCTCTCTGATTGCCAACTCTTTATACCCGAATCGCCAGTCGGTTCAGAAGACTCCGCCGTCAACGCTACCTCCTCAAGTTTCGACAAGACGCTCATCAAGGAAGACAAGTCCGCCAACAAGAACTACGTCAGAGTCTATGGCGGATGGGAGGAAAGGATAAATGGTTACGCAGCAACGCACCTGCAGAATGCCATTGATACCTTCCATGACAAGGGCGTCGTCGCCGGCTACCCCAATCCCAACTTCCAAAGACAGGACTGGCTTCGGGCCCAGCTCAAAAGGACACCTCGTACTAAGCTCGAGGAGCACGAACAGCGCAAGGAACGCTTCGACGAGAAGGACATCTACGCTCGGGAGTACCAAGAGCTCAAAGATAACCTTGAGAATCGAAAGGAACTCGTCTATCGTACCTCGCAGATGGATGTCTCCCGAGAAGTCCGGATTGACTACGATCGTAACTCCCAACCAGATGCTTGTGCAGAGAGAGTTTCACTTCATGGTTCTGAACCTGATCCTGCTGACTCACCTTTGCCCACTGATCGCTATGAATTCAACAAGGAGCACTTTAGTGAGTTCAAAAAGGTCAAATCCGATATTTATGTCAATCGGGAATCTCCCATCTCACAAAGCGGAAGCTATCATTCCAGTGGCGATATTTACGAGTTCAAAAAGGTCAAAAGCGAGATCTACATCAACAATGAGACTCGCACCGACCGCTACGAGTACGATAAGTCTGACAATATATATGGAAATCGCGAAAATCCCAATGATATCTACGGCACGAGGGAACGCGGTGAAATGTATACGTTCAAGCCAAGTGACGCCATTAATTACGGGGAAGAAGACGTGGATTCGAGAAGAACGTGGCCCGATACGCCTCCTCCTCTGCCACCCAGACTTAGGCATCTACCGCCGGTTCATATGAGTTTAGAAGATAGACACAAGGTTGCTGGAAGATCGAGGTCGCTTCCACCACCGCCACCTTATCGACCTCCGCCTCAGCCCCGCGCGCCTATCACGACGAGACACCTCGGCTACGGTAGATCTGTGGTTGACGATGAGAGCTACGTCTGACATTCGATTTTAAGCGCTGATAAAAGCATCAACGGTACCAAGAGCCACTCTATCACGTCGTAGTCACGGACATCGACTTTGAAGTCGTCGATGTTGTCTCTGACGGAACCTAGTCGAAAATGAAACGCTTATAAGGCGTTAGCGAGAGAGAGGGAGAGAAAGAGTGAGTGAAAGTATGATGAGAGGGATAAATCGTAAACTGCAAATTAAAAATTTTGTGAGTTTTTATACTACGATTCAAACACCTTCAAACTTAGTTTCTTTGAATTTGAATTTTTTTTAAATCCGAGCTAAACTTTTTTAAAATTAATTATGAAAATAATATTCAAATTCAAGAATAAGTACCACCTTCAAACTTTTCGTTTTATTTTTATCGGTTGAAGACCGTTGAATGCATTTACGCGCAAATCGATGATGATCGATTGTTAGATGTTTTCGATATTTTTCGTTCTGAGTTTTATAGGTCTAGCCATTAAGTAAGAGATATGAAGATCAGAAACAATTTTTACTGGAACATTTATTAGAATCTAAAAAGTGATTTGAATAAATTTTACAAATTAAAAGAAAATTAGAATTTCAAAGAGTTTGGTCTTCTTATATTTTGCCTAATGGATCTGATCGATGACTGATCCATGTACGATAGGAATTTTCTAGCGGATTAGATTATTTGCATCTCTCTGGATGCAATTATCAAGATTCTTCTTTATCTAAACAACTATAGTATTTTATATAATTTAAGGTAAATGTCCGAGTAACAGAGAGGGTCTCAATAATCTTGAAAATTGGTTATAACTGATGAAATTCACACCACAATTACTGGGACTTTATCTTAGTTGTATATTTTTGTACAGATGTTGATTATTTTTATGCGTTTTATTTTTTTAATGCAGCCAACTTGCTAGTTTTTCATTTTATTGAAAAAAAAAAACGTAAACAAATTTTAAATTTTATTCTGCAAAAGGAGATCTTTTATTTCTTTTGTCATTTTTGTAAAATCAGCAGTTTTGGATAAAGAAGAACCTTTTTTCAAAAGCGAAGCATTTTACGCGTATACATTTTTTTTATTATAAATGTTAATAGTCGAAACAAAAAGATCAAGTAAATCGACGAATGAAGTGCTTTAATATTTTTGAATGAGCAAAGTTCGATATTTGATAGTTTGTTGGTAAGCCTCTTGCAGGTCGAGGAAGTGAAGGATAACTTCATAATCAGGAGAAAGCGTCGAATGATCAATGCTCGGTTTGTAATGGTCGTTCAGTGATTTAGGGTGCTTCCAGAGTTTGGATAGAATAATTTTAGAATATTGATACAGAAGCGTTGTACATAAGATATAGTGTGTAACAGACTGACAAGAAAAAGAGATGGCTTTTAAAAATTTGTTATTAGATTCTTCGTGCAGTAAGATACTGCTTTTGCGAATTTGTATAATATCGTTTGCGTATGCTTGCTTGTGAAAACGAAATCATTTTATGCAAAGCTTATATCCTTATCGTCGCAGTTTTGCTATGAACTGTAGTTATTCTCAACAATTGTTAAAGACAAACAAAGCAAAACTGCCCATCGCCAAAGGATACCATGTATATTTTTTAGTTTACCTGAATATTTTCCTTTATTTTGAACGAAACAAAAAAATATATATTTTTCAACAATGCCAACTGTTTCGAAACGACACGAATAACGTCTGTGTAATAACATTTTCTTAATGCATTTCGAAGCTGGCCTAGTGTGATGAACATGACAATAATTCTTATCTATTATCTTATAGACTATTTTGTAGGATAAAAATATACAAATGAAATTGCCTCTGATTTTCTCTCTTCTTTGTACATAAAGTCTTTTACATCGCTGAGAAATCTAGACATAAACACATATTATCCAGCGCATTTTAAATATGTATACTTATATAAATTATGTTATCAAAGTAAATATATTTCGTATTTTATACAATGCCAAAGTTTTTATTTATTTTTTCACACTATTAAAAATTTCCTGTTCCTGTCAAATATCTCTCTTTCTATCCCTTAAACTATCTTTCAATTATTCATTTATATATAATTTAATTTATAATTAGATGTTTTTTTTTGCAATAATTGACAGTTGGTATCAGTGTTCTCAAAGTGCGCATCGTTTTGAATATTTTTAACAAATTTTCTATTTTTAGGAATTATGAAGTATGTATTATATTGTGTAGTGGAAAGTAATAAAGAGATTCTTCAATCATATCTATATTGTTTTATTTTAAGTTTAACAACTGGTAAGAAATTGACAATTTGAAATTTCGTGGCTACTGCTGATGAATGTCACTAGTGGCGCCATCTGTTAGCAAAAATTAGAACTAAACAGCAGAAATCTGCCTTACCGACTGACGGTAAAAGAGGGTACTATCGACAGTGGCTCCTGGTATTTTTTCCGTTCATAATTCAAACAAACTTTTAGCAACTTAAACAGCTTGCCACCTCCTCGGTTGTTATATTCTACTGGTATGCTTGCCTGGTATTTGTTCCACTGCTTTAATATCGAATACTGAAGAATAAATTCGAAAATTCCTGCTGTATCATCAGGAATATACATGATGAGTGAAGAGGTGGCACGAAATACTATCTACGACGCATGCGCTGCTCCTGGTATCTTTTGTAGGAAAAATTCAAATTTGCTAAGAGAATTAAAACAACGTGCCACCTCTTCGGTTCTTATATTCTCCTGATATAGTCGCCTGGTATTTGAACCATGGCTTCAACTTCGAATATGCGGGAATAAATTCGAAAATTTTTTCATGTATCAGGAGCACATGATTATCGAAGAGGTGGCACGAATATACACTGTACTGCGCATGCGTTGCTCCTGGTATCTTTTGCACGAAAACTTTAAACTTACTTTTAGACTTTTAAACAGCGTGCCACCTCCTGGCAGTTTATATTTTCCTGATATGATCACATGGCATTTTAGTCGCGGCTTCAACTTGGAATATGCGGGAATACATCCGAAAATTTTCTTTCATGTATCAGGAGCACATGATGTCTGAGGAGGTGGCACAAAGATACTCACTACTGCGCATGCCTTGCTCCT
>JAUEJJ010000047.1:666826-680294 GCA_032164275.1 Synergus coniferae
CATCGGCGAGCGCTGAATTGCTAGCAGAAAGAAGATGGGGGATTAACGCGATTGTGAAAATGCGAATGAGTCGTATGGAAATCGTGCGGCAAATTACAGAGTATTGAGGCAATTTTAGTATGATTAGAGTAAAATAAGCGATTACAATTAAGTTAATTACCTGGACAGATTTGCAAACCATGATACTACGTTCTCCTTACACACCATTGCCAGACAACATTGATACCACTTGGGGCTGAAAAAAGCGCCGATGCGAACAAGTTTGGCGCTTTAAAATCGACTACCAAGTGTCAATTGAAGCGTGATCGTTTAAAATATGTTCACGCCCGTCTGAATTGTTTTGGAATACGTTCAAAACGACGTCCTAGAGTCGTGATCACATGAAATGTACCAGCCACAGAAGTCAGAACTGAGAACACCGTTGAGCATCCACATTCGCGGGATCAGCCAAGCAGGCTTTAACTAAACGCGTTTTTCGGAAAAAGAATGCCTGATGGATCAAACGGAGCGCTCATTAAATGATTAAATCCGAGTCCGTGACGCGATTGCTTATCACCACACTACTATAATCGTTTTTGCTACGAAAATAATTTTATGTAGGGACTCGAGAGACGTTGAAAAACCAAAGTCTCGAGCAATTTCAAGGTCTGTTCACATGTTCACCTCTCTCTTAACGCTCTTAACCCGTGTTTCATGTTCCGTACACAAGGCGTTTCACGCGGAAGTGAAGATATAGTTCTGTCCTTCTTTAAAGCGTGAGTACGAGAGGAAAACATCCTATAGGGATAGGGATTCCCTTTTCTAATGGCCCACCAGGGTTGGGTTTGGTTGGGTTGACGCGTTCTCGAAATTTACACTCGAAATTCACAAATTGCGACAAATTGCATATTGCCAGAAATGATAATGAATAATGATATTGCATCGTATTGCATTACCTCTAAAATCACAGGAGAAAGGAGATTACCTTTAAATGTCAGGAACAGACCTCACAATTTGCTTCTTACTCAACTACGCATGCGTTTCTCTCTCAACATCTCATTGATTGTTATTGGCGCGCAGTTTAACCGTGCGATTTGGCAGTTCGAATATAATAAATAAATGACATAAGTGTACCTAATACAGCCTAATATATATTCGCCTGATCTTTGTGCTACAGCTTTACCTAAATGATAAATCAAACGAACGCGAGTAAATCTGAACATTCTGTCTGATGTATTAGTAAAATGACCAGTTTTTTTTCACACAAACCTATTGACTTACATGTTAAAAAATCCATTAAATTAAACCAATTAAACAAATGAACTCAAATTTGAAAGAATTATTGTAGACCGTTTATTATAGAAAGTCCATCATTTGTACAAAATTGTAATAGTAATATCGCATGTACTTACTTCATATACGAATTTTCCAACGTGCATGATACATATTATTTTGTCACAAACTATTGAACGACAAAGTCTTAAGAAATACCAAAGACAAAAAACTTGTCTAAACAAATTGCCAACATAAATTTGAATATATAATAAGATAAATGCATCAGTTTCGAACGAAGAAATCACCCTAAAAGAATTTTAACTTTTGAATGGTAAAAAATAAAACACTACGAATTTCATTCAGAAAATTACAAAATTAATAGAACCATAATACCATGGAAAGAGCTGGACCAAAGCTGGACATTAAAATTGTACTTATAAAGAAACAAACAAAACAAATACCAAAAATAAAAATTCTCCTTATTGAATTGAAAATTATAAACTAATGTAAGACTCTTTCCGGACACCGATGCATTAATCCAAATATTTCACGTATACTTATTTATCACTAAGCAGTCTTAAACGGTTCATTTATTGCTACCCTATTTCTTTTTGTTTCAAAATCATTAAAATATAAAGCAATATTGAGTTATTAGTTCAGGGGCAACTGTGAAATTAGCTATTTTAGCGGTCTGTAAAGTAGATAATAACGGAGTAAAACACGCCAAGTTAATGAACCAATCATAATATAATTAGTTTACTAATAGACATTTTTAAAAATCACTTATGGGTGTCTATTAGCAAAGTCTAAACGAAATATGTATTTAAAACAACACTTATAAATTACAATGAATTAAAATGTTAAATATGTCGACGGTCTGAACACAATACAGGCCGATATTTAATTAAACAACTATTAATATCAGTTAATATCTAAGTCTTACTTTTAAAGAAAATCATAAAACCCATCGACAAAAATTTAAAGACCGAAACAGAGCATAATATTGTCATTCGGTACGAATACATGAAGACACGTTTCTGCAGCTTTGTCGTAGGGTTATTGAAGTTCACAAACGCTGCTTGGTTTCCCTTATCCACAGCCTTTGGCCGCTAGCGATATTTACAACAAACATTTACAACATTAAAAGGAATCCCTTAACTGTACAACTAGATTTCTCCATCTTTTGTACTTAATATTTTTAGGCTTTCAGACTAAAAGCGATAAAATAATAGTAATTGACTGAATACCAGTAGACTCATTTTTATAGCGATTGGGAATTTTTAATTTGCAGATTAAACCCACTTTAAGTATTTGTGTCATATCTTTCAACCATACAACTAAATGAGAAATCTATAAAAACTTAATGATAAATGACTTTAATAATTACGACATAAAAAATATCGTATGAAGTGAAACTTTTTGTTCAAAAATTTCTGCAATTCAATAATTATAGGCAGCGTAATTAGAAAATGTTGCTTAAGGTAATTAAATCTTCAATTTTTTCGAAGCGTTTAAAAACATTCATTTCATTGATAATTTATCTTTTTTTCTCACTATCATAAGGCAAACATTTTATAAATAATATCTAGTATAACTAACATGACGATATTTGAGCGGCAAGAATTTCCTCTTGTTGGATTCTCTTACGATAATTATCGAGGGTAACTTGGATTGTTTTTTCTGAATATCGACAGTTCTCGGCACCACAGGTACATGTGAAGGACTTGCATTTGATTATCCAGAATTTTTCTCCATAGTCAAATCTTCAAAAAAAGTGACATTAAATTTTAAAAAAACCCGTGCAAATAAGCGAAATTAATGTTTATGAACTAGATATAGACTTACCCCAGTTCTTCATCAGCTTCGATATCTCGGTTCGCAAAAAAGGCTATTCTTGGGAAATGTAGGTCCTGATGCTCAACAAAGACTCGTACCGGTAACAAATTGGGAGCACATGAATGGTTAATGAAACGAGCAACATTTCCGTAACGTCGTGCGTCGATACAGTAAGTCTCTCCATCCTGGTGATTCGAAAATTTTAAATTCTATTAAATTACAGAAAATAATTAATAACTTTCATTTTTTCATAAAATTCCAAACTACCTACCCTATTATCCAAGTCAAATAGATAGGAATCGTCCTCCCTATGGTCAGCTTCAGAATCGGAAATAATTTCGCCTACATATTCACAAACATAAGTGCCCTTGGGAATGTGTCGAAGCGTTCGAAGTCCCCAGCCTTTTCCCTTTGTTCGAAACAGTTGAAATCTCTGCGTTAATCCATGTTGTACAACACGGTTATTGCAAGTGATTTTGTTACAATCACATGCAGGGTTGCATTCAAACAACATCGGTGGATCTGAAATATTTAAATATTTAATATTCCTTTCTTCTTTATTATTATGATAAATTGCTATAGTTACGAAAACTTATATTACCAGCATAATTAAATTCAGGAATGAGCTTTCCTTCTTCGTCATACCAACATCTTAAGCTAATAGTTCCACATAGACATTTCTCAGTACTACAATTATCTTCACAGCGGCAGGATTGTAAAGACGTTATAGTTCGATCCACGTTTATACTGCTCGTGAAACAATTCTCTGTGACATATACAAAGTCAGTCGGCTTATCTTCAGAGTCGTATCCGTTGACACATTGAACGGGATTCGTTTCTTTCCCCCGAGTAATGTCACTGGAATTAAATTGAGTTATAAAAAAAGTAAGAACGCCACTGAGTAATAAAAAGGAAAGTACTTAGACTCACTTGGACAAGATTTTAACAGTCTTCTCCCACATATGCTCACTAAGCTCATTCACTTTAGCGTTTAATCTTAGAGCTGACAAAGTATCGCCATCTACAGTACAACAGTTTATTGTAGTTTCACCCGCAGCATTAACTTCGCCAACTTTTGCTCCTCGAGCGAGCAATAATACACTAACTGCATACTGATCTTGTCTGGCTGCAATATGCCTGCAAAGAGTAAGTTTATCATTATTTGGCCAGTCAGTCTGATTTCAATTGTAATAAAATAGCAGTCATCTTTTGCTTACAAAGGCGTATCTCCGTGAACATTCACGGCATTTACGTCGCAGCCTTCATTCAAAAGCATCTCTGTAATCTCAGAACTTCCGCTAAAAGCACTCCAATGCAGGGCAATATTTTGTTCGGAGTCTCTTATTAAAGGATCGCACTTTTTTTCAATCAAGAACCGCGCGACGTCAGTATGTCGAAATTCACAGGCCCAAATTAAACTCGTCCAGCCACCATCATCAACAGAATCTGAAAGAAATCATATTTTATAGTTAGGAAGAATGTAGCAATTTCAAACGCTTATTTTCATTACAAAATTTACAAAGACTTTACCTACTAGGGTCCTGGGTACTTTACACTCGTTCAGTATGATTCGGCAAACCTCTAAATGACCAGATTTGGCTGCCATGTGCAAAGCAGTCATGCCATCTTCGCCCTTTATCGTAACATCAGCACCAATTCTAATCAGATATCGCACAACTTCGGTCCTTCCTTTGAGTGAAGCCAACATCAGTGGTGTTAATTGATTTTTATCCATAACATCCACTTGAGCACCTGCCTGAATTAAAACATGCAGGCAGGACAAATGGCCTTTTTCAGCAGCTAAGTGCAAACATGTACGACTAGCATAGTCTCGGAATGTATGATTTGCATTGTAGCCGCAGGCTGTAAGCAATAAACACTTGATTTCTTTGCTCCAAGAACGACTGAATACATTTCAATTATAAAAAGCAAGAATCAATGACCTACCTAAAACGTTTACCAGCTTCTCCAAATCACCGTTTTTGACAGAAGTGTAGAGATTCATGATGGTATAACGTTCAGGTCTCTCAGAGTTATTAGTAGTCGGTTCAGGTATTTTAATAATTTCCGGCTGAATTAAAGGACTAGGTGGCCTTTCCGCAAGCTTCGTATTATCACCATTTCCCGGTAAGGACATTTTCGCTGACGGTATCTTGGAGAATTTTCTGCGAGTTGGAATATAAACGGGCTTCTTAGAACTGTTCATCGTCACAAGAACATCGTACTCTGTACTTTCGGAGCCACAATGTGGACAGGCGCCTTTTTTAGAAGGATAAATTTCGCAGTCTCTGTGGTACTGATGTCCATTCGTACATTGTATAAATCTGCCCTGTGAACAAAAAAGTCCACAGGAAGGACAGCAATTATGCCTGAGCAATCGTTCCTTGTGCATGCGACAGAGAATGATAAAGGGCACACGAGTGCTTGGTCGCCGCATAGCCACATCGGCACCATCAACTTCATTGCAGCATCCTACTATTTTATTGTCGATGGAATCTATTGCTGTACAATAAAGAGGAGGGCCACCGCCGCTTATGGTTACGTAGAGCTGGGATCGAACTTGACAGAGGCATAACATTGACTTCCCGTAGGTCTGAAAACATACTTGTGAGGAAGACACAATTTCAGGACAATAGTCGTACATCAATAATCTGTATAACGGTGTTTACCTCGCTTATAATTGCTGTAGATTCTGGCTTTGACGCTTGTCCTTCGGCTGGACTGGGACTTGGAGCCATACTTCTCCGTGTTCTTTTGGCAGGCACGCTACCCTCTGAAAGGAAATTTAACATTTTTTTTTAAACCAGTTCCAGTGTTCAAATAGTTCTGTTAGAATTAAAAGCAAAGGCAAAAATATACCTTCCGGATAATTGTTATTTTTTCCAGCTTCAGAGACGACATTAGTTCCATCTAAAAATAATTTAATATTGCTTTAATTTTGACATTTATTTTAATTTGAATGTTATTTCAATCCGAATCTTCACCTTCAAATGAATCAGACTTAGCAATCTTTCTAGCTCCCGTACTACCTCTCGGTCGACCCCTTTCCCTTTTTCGTGCAATGACGGGCTTCAAAAAGGGCTTATCTATTTCCAACATGGATCCGTCTTCACTAACTGGACTGCCTACGGAATTGCTTAATTTTGTTTGCAATGGATCCGAATTCTTCATTATTGGAGATAATTTTGGCATGCCATCAAAGTCTCCCGAAGAGTTTTGGAAATCATCTACTGTTGAATTATTTGCGGAATTCTCCAAAGAAGAGGTTTTAAAACTTTCATTTAAAACAGTCGAGTTCATTTCGCTATAACTAGTATTTGTTTCGGCAGTATTGTTTAAATGATCGTGACGTGCTTCCGATACCCTGGAATGCGATTGTTTGGTAGCTTCTTTTGTCTGCAAGATCTTTTTTGGCCGCCCTGGTTTACTGTACTTTCTTATCGGTTTAAACTGCAAATGCTCTTCTGTACAATTAGATTTTTCTTTTCGAGCTATGGCACTTTCAAGAACAGTGCTCTTTAGGGACTCTTTGCACATTCGCCGGGCAGAGCGTTTTGGACTTGGTGTTCCTTCAGATTCGCTGTAAAAATTATACAAATTTTATCTCTATCCTTATAAGACACTCATTCAACATTTTATCAAACTCTCCCTTCTGCCCCTAATTTTATTTTATAAATGAGCGGATTATTTTTGAAATTTTTTGGGTTTTGTCACCAGATATAAAAATCAAACAAAACTCTAAAAACAAAATTATATGATAAAAAAATAGTGTACGCAAAGCAAACAAACCTTGGGACTCCTTTTCTTCTCCTTCGTTTTTTAATAAGTGATGAATTTTGAGTATCATCTTCTGGAGCACGTTCCAAGATAGGAATCTCCTCTTTAGTGCTGTCTTCCATCTTATCCACAACTGACATGTCATCCATATCCAAAATCTCAGAATTGTTTACTTTTTCATTATTCTCCTCAACTTCATCTTTCTTCTCATCCTGCTCCTTAACTTCCTCTTCTTTATCTTCTTCTATTTTACCCTCCTCAGTATCAGATTTGTCAATCAATTCTAAACTTTCATCCGACGTTTCAATTTTAACAGAAACTCCCCCAATTTGATTGCAATTAACTAATTCATCAGGAACCAACGACGAGCAACTAGAAATCTTTGTTTTCTTACCAGAGTCAGTGTTCTCATCAATGGTTCTAAATGTCAAAACAATCCTTGGAATATTCCCCTCTTTCCTGGGACTTTCGTCTTTAGAATTTTGATTTTCTTTAACATCCTTCGTTTCCTTGATTTCTTCGTTCACTTCCTCCTCCGGGTTCTCAACCAGGTCCTTTCCGGTTGAATTTATAGCAGTCTTTCCAGCATTAACCACCTTAACCTCAAAAATATCCTCTGCCGATGCTTCCTCACCGTTGGGCTTCTGAGATACCTCGTTCTCCACAGGTTTGTTAGGGTTCACGCCCTTATTGAACTCATTGGTCATTTCCTGTAAAATTTGCTGAATGCAGACCTTATCTTCGTCATTTCCGTCTGCGATATCTTCATCTTCACCCTCAAGCATACTTTCCGACATTGCGCTGGCTCAAATTGTCAATTGATCTCTACAACGATCTCATTAACATCGTCCTTTCACGATAATACGGATAATGCTTTCCGAACTAATAAAATAAAACATCAATTGTGATGTCTTCACGCTGACGGCAGCAGCTAGGCTAGCCAACTGTAGCCAACTATTAAACACTTTTTCGACAATCAGTAACCACACTTATTTCCTCGCACTTCTTATCTTGCAATCAGAAGACCGGAAGCTAAAAAAATTACAACAACAAGTGAGCTAATTGTACTCCTATTGAACCGGATGTTTCCGCCGGTTTTTCTTCGAAAAACAGCTCTACACCCGCGTGTCTCGAATGTAGCTGGAGGCCATATTGATTTACTCAGGGACGGGCCGATCCGAGCAAAGAATTCGTTTCAAGAAAAGCTCCTCGGCGACTGCCCCTGCCTTTGTAGTTTCCACCTAAATTGAGAAAATATTTTTAGCCTTTTGTATTGAAATTTCATTTGTTTTTGTAAATACTCTAGTACTGGCGACAAGAGGTTTTTTTAGCAACTTGAAAAAATACAGAAAGGTGGGAGGACGATCGTGATGTCTTGCGCACCTCGGCACCTATGCTAAAGCAAAAAGATACTCAGCAATACTCAGGCCGATCCACTGATCCAGCGTTCTCGAAAACTAACTCTGGACTTTGAATAGAATTGCTTCATTCTGTAATGAAGCGCTTCAGTATTTCTGTCGAAAATAAAATTGGTTTTCTGAGCTATTTTTGGTGGACAAAATAGTCACCCAATGAAATGGGATCGAGCGTCCTGTTGGAAACTGATAACTGAGACTTTGCTGAACAAGAGCGTCACAGAGTCTTCAGCAATGATCGCAGCAGAAATGTGCATACTTAAGATTGGGAGAGTTCTCTAATAATAATTGTCAGGGTCATGCTAAAGTTCTCGTAAATTCGCTCCGATAATCAGCTCAAGCTCAAACCTTATCAAGAATTTTTTATGCTTAATGAAGAGTCATTGTTTGCCTCAGAATTAAAAAAAAATTCCCACTGGATTTTATATAAGAATTACCTGGGGACACGCGAGACTTTCAAATATCCGAGAAACATTCCAGGATATCTTGTGAATATCAATACTTTCTCCTTGGTGAGATATATATCCCGCAGATATTCCTAGAATGTATCCAGGATACTCTAGGACACAATCAGGATATCCTGGAAATATTCCATTGCTATCAGAACCACCAATGAAGACTCAGGAACGTCATAAACAAATTATATATCCTGTTTGGAACCTAAAAAGATATCCTACGGAAATCCTACGGTGCGAAAATCCAAGATATCCTGAAGACTATTTTAGAATATTAAAGAATATTTACAAATTAATAACAGAATAAAGAGAGCGTTCTTAACTTAATAATATCAATATCAATTAATTTAATTAATTAATCATAAAAAGGACTATGCAGCAGGATTCTTCGTATAAATATAAGTTTATTTACATTGTAACAGATCCTATTGTCAAGGCGACAAAGGTGATTACGGGCATAGACTGAACATAGTTAATGAATGAATATCAATTATAAATAATTACAACATCTTAGCCCTGAGCACGCCTTTGAATTAAATAATATACAGTCGATTGAATATATCCTTAGAGAAGCGTGTTAACAGTCCATTGCGATTTGGTATGAATTCGATTTCCATCATTGCACAATATAGAAATTTTTGTTCCATCGGCTTCACTTTTTACAAAAACTACTGTTTCAAGTCTCAGTAGAATTGGTATGCCGACAGAATGACTGAGTTAACTGCAACGATCCTTATTATTACGATTACGACATAATAATAATCGTGACGAGTAGACCATAATCGAGGAGAGCATCTTAGAAATTCGCTCTCGAAAGCGGCGAAAAGATGTGGTCTTAGGAACAGTTTTCGCGATTAGTACGTTGTCGTCATTTATGATTTTTAAATGCATTTATGCACACTTTTAAAAACGCTCAAGTGAGCTTCTTGTATTCGTAACAAGCGATATAAAAGTTGAGCTTTGCATTGAGTCCTATTTTAAATTTAAATTGAAACCCCGTCCTTTTCTATAATATCTTCACAATTTTAGATAGCTTCGAAGCTTGGAAAATTCAGTAGACCAAAACTTTCAAGCTACCAGTCAAATTTCGAATAAAATTACAACGAAGCACATAGTCATTTCATAAATACACATCACTACAAGAATTAATATCGACAAATTAAACCTAGTTTATTGTGGTCATGAAGAAGGTGGTATTTTATCTTTGAATGATTATTTTGTTGGCCTTTAGAAGAAAAACAAGAATAATCCGAAGATTTTCTTCGCGAGTATTACCTTTCTTTTGAAAAAACGGTACGTAAAAACAGTCTGGGGGACGACACTTGTTTTACGGGACTATTGTCTAAACGATACACATCAGATGATTTATCGAATTCTGTTCTACGAGGCACCAACGAAGGGCACTGGATGAATTTTTCAATGGGTTATGGAGGCGGTGGCCTTCTTTGAGGTTCGGGTGTGTAGTGAAGATGAGCTCGAATATGTTGAGGACTTCCAGGTACGGAACAGCTTTCTGATAGCCTCCTAGGTGGTGGTTGAGGCGGCGAAGGCGAAACATATCTGCAAAAAAGTCAGTTTTAAAAGAATGTTTCCTTTTTTCATTGTTTATAGTTTTAACATTTCAATGAACCTTCGCGGAAAAGTAGGAGAAGGCTGATCCATCACATTTCGTCGAAGAGCCAATGGAGATTCTCCTCGACTCAATCTAGGTGGTGGCTCTGGTGAAGGGGCACGATCACTGCCAAGCCGAAGCCTCACATACGAGGCAAAACGTTTTTTCGCAGATTCTTTGGATCCAACTTGAACATGTGACACTGGTGGCGGCGATTCTTGTTTTAGTTGATGTGCGAAGCGGGAGATCAATAATTGAGGACTATGAGTACTGTGCGATCCTTGAGGTGGAGGTTCCGATGGAAATCTTGAACATTGAACATTCAAATAACAATTTCAGGCTTTTCAACTAAACATTTAAGTTATTAACCAAAGAAGTAAATTTTCAACAAAAAAAAAAAAGAAAATTTTCAAGAAAAGAAGGTAAATTTTTAACAACACCCTTAAATATTCCAATTTAAAATAATTTGAAGAGTTCGATTGAAGATGCTTACCGTTTTCGACTAATCATAGGGCTACCATAAATATCCTGAGATTGTGGGTGGGTCTGAGGCACTGTTGGGTGATGATCTAATCGACGCTGTACAAAAGGAGAGTATTGTCCGTTTTCACTAACTGGTTGGACGACACCCGGAGGATCGACGTTTTCTCTTCGCCATGGCGAGTAATCCCTAGCAAAGGGACTCAATGACCTTGGTGCTGTATGCCATCGTTCTTTACTACTATCCCGTTCGTCATATCGATTGTGGTAAGGAGAATAAGGCCTGCTCCCGGTATCTACGTAATTGACGTCTTGCCTGTAAGGAGAGTATGATCTCCCTTCTTGTTTAGCCTGACCGTTAGTTGAACCGCAGCTTGATACGAAATCTCTTTTGTGTTCGACGAAATGCCTGTACGGTGAGAAAGGCCGCTGTAGGTTTGGATCGCAATTGTCCTTGGTAACTTGTGGCGAAAAAGGCCTACTAATTTCTTTTCGTCGCAAAGCGTACGGACTGTAGGGAACGTAATTCGTACTATTGTCGCTCGAGGAACGTTGGTGATAAGTCAAACATGTGGAATTTGGCGTCTCTTTGGTGATGCTGGTTATAAAAGGATGCGTTTCACTGTGCCCTCGTAGATGCGCCGTTTGTTTCAGAGAGACATGACCTGTGAATCGCTGTTGAACCCCGGCGAACCTGAAACCAAACAAAGATGAGTTCATACACAAAGTAGAAAAAGTGGAATTTAGAGTACACTAAGTCAATGAGAAAACTAGGTATTTAGGACGCACATATCCTTGAGAATTGCAGATTAGCAGCTCTGTGCAGGTTTTTGTACCTAAGAGATGTTAGTCAAAGTTAGAGCGTTAGTCTACTTTTCATGCAATACAAAGAAAGATAGAGGAAAATTGTATAAAGCTGTTCTACCCTAAGCATTATTTGATGACATCACATGCCGACGGGGAGCAGAGAACATAAGCGTGAAATAATCTCAACGAGATGTTGACTCAAGACGTTGCACTTCGTTATACCGAGTGAAAAGAGACCAGGAGGGCCTACACAAGTGATGAATAAACGACAATATTGAAATAAATAAAACGAATGCTTACCATGAATGGGGGTTGAAGGGTGGGGTGTGTAACAGGCGCGTGCACAAACCAAACAACTCGAAATGAAAATCGGGCAGTTTTTTTGGGTGTATCTGAGGTATATTTTTTTTTAAGTTTTTTTGGAATTTTTGGGTACTCTTTTTAAGGAGGCGGTTTCTGGGGTGGGGCGAGGGAAATAGGATGCTACGCCGCGCTGCCTCCCTCAAGCTCAACGCTGCAACACAATTTAACACGCACGCAAACGTTTAATCCAAGATATCTTAACAGTGTAATTGTAAATTTTCATTCAAATCAATTATTCCTCGCTAGAGAACAAACTGAAACTTCCGAAATTTAAGTTTATAGTGTATATAATGTTGATATTAAATATCGTTAAAATTTTTAGGGGCGCTATTTGGTCATGATACGTGGTTACTCTTAGACCAAACCAAACATTACTGTATTAGTTGTGAATCATGCTATTTAATTTAATATGTAATCTTTTTATTTTCTGTATCATTTCATTCAAGTATTGTAATTATCTTGGCATTAGCATATTTTGAAAGCATTCACTGTGTCAGAAATTTGTGAAAATAATCTGAAATCTTTAAAGAATATTTTTAATTAACAAAATTATGTTTACAAATTTTAATCGATAAAGAAGAATCCAAAAAAGGAAAAGTGAATTATTCTATTAGAGTGTTATCTAAATATTATAAATTTAAACAAATTTCAAGATATTTCAAAGATTTAAAAAGCATAATTAAAAACAAACGAATTAAATAATTTAATATATTTCAACCTTCCCTATTTGATTTCTTCATTTGGTGTTGATAAAAACTTTATAAAAAATTTGATGAAAAACTCACTTAAGGGGGAAAGACATCAAAATATAAAATATATGCAAAACAATTAAATATAATCTAATGTTGTCATTCACTAATATGTATATCCACACACAAATAATGAATTAAATATCTTTAAAAATTATATACAACTATCTAAAGAGCTAATGAAACAAATGTGCTTGTTATTCTCTAATTTTACATTCTCAATGTATTATTTTTAAATATATATTTGACGTGGCAACCACAAACTCTTAAGTCTATAATCCTATTACACGTACGGATAAATAACTAATTACTGATTGATAAATTATATATTTATAAAAATTATGCAAATATTTTTTTTATTTATAAGTATTTATTTTCTACTTTATTGAATTATAAGTATAATACTTTTTGAATCTTTTTGAATTTACGACTGTGCTTAATTAAAATTAAGTGACAAAAACTTCTCCGAAACTTGAAATTTCAGATTAATTATGTTTGTGGCCACCACGTTTCATTATTTGAATAGACACTTTCATTGACCTGTTACACAGTGAATGCATTGAAAAGGTGCAACAAAACAATAAGTATAAAAATGAAAGCTAAACCTTCCAATTCACTAAAGAAAATCTTCTAAAACAAAGAAAAAACTTAAATTTTGTTTACCAAAAGTACTTTAAATACATACTTGATTATATATTGAACTGAAAAAATTATTTAAAC
>JAUEJJ010000047.1:742452-762750 GCA_032164275.1 Synergus coniferae
TGTTTTTTAAAGAAGATGAGAATCTCTGCTGAAAGTCAACTTCTTGCTACATCAGCACTTTTTTCTTTATATAGGAAATTCCTTCTTGCTTGATTTGCATTCAACTTGAATTGGTTTCGCGCATATCGCGAGTATTACAAATTCTAATAGAAAAATTACTCCTAGCTTCTATTTTAATATTAAATACATATTGATCAGCAATTTGTAATTAATATTCTATTCTTATATTATTTTCGAAGCTGTTCAAATCAACTGCAAACGGACGTCGCCGTTAATTAAAATTGTTTAATCAGTATTACCACGCCAATCTCCATGTCAGTTTGCAGCGATCCTCCCGGTTTAGAAACGAGTTTACGTTTCGTCAACTCGAGAATTGCAGCTATGACGCCGTGAGTCCTGCAAATGGAAAAAGGAAGTGAAAAGCGAAAAATATGTGAAAAAACGTTATCCCGTCATAACTTCTTTGCCTATGCCAACAATATAAAATCGGAAAATCAAATCTTAGGATCCCTGGAAGTCTACCAAGGTTTTATGTCATTTTTTTTTAATTTCTGCGTAAATGAAATAAAAATTTATTTTAGTAAATTTACATTTACTTTCCTTTGTTAGACTATTTGTTTTCCAAGCCAAGGCGATTTTCCGACAACTATCTCTTTCTCCCTCTGCTGAATTTGCCTCGCTATCTGTTTTTTGAGAATACACTGTCTCTCGTTCGCTAGAGAATCGAATAAAATACAATTTACTATGTTCTTCCTTTGTATTTGAAAAGAACTTTCTTTTCATTTTTTAAATTCTGTTTTATCAAGTATATCTAATAGAACCCGTCGAGCTATTGAGTGTTTCATTCCACTAATTATTCTTTGAATACGGTTGGAAATTTTTATTTTAATTTTATTTGGATTTTTCACCGTATATTTCTTTTCATACATATTTCTTTTGCTTTTATTTTCGTTTCTTTTTCGTTTACGCAATGAAAACATCAAGGAATTTTCATAATAAGAAATCTGCTTGTTTTATGACCGAGGTCTTTAAATATTAGGTTTTTGTTAAAAGTGTCAGCTATAAAACTCTTCAACGTGACGAGAATTCGAGATTTATGCAAGTAGTAATGCCACAGTGTGGAAAACGGAAGAGATGGAAGATAAACGGACTGAAAGGCCATTGACCGTGTTTCACTGAGGTTCAAAACTCCTCTGTAATCTTGAGCTTAATGGTGCCGTTTCATTTCTCATGTCCCAATTTATGGGTTGATCCAATTTCGACTGACCGGCGTCACGAAGAAATTTTTAATAATTTGATTCCTTCCGTTACTAGTGTAAGGGGATTAGGAAGGGTCACTCCTCGTCTCGTTAATCCCTGACTCAGACTCGTAATCCACAGCTCATGCGCATGTAAATGTGGGAGAAATTCTGGTGTGGTCAATAATTCTAGGGGGGTTTGAATCATTTGTTTCTGCTTCCATAGGTAAGGTTTCATTATTTAAAAACCTAGTTTTTCTATTGGGGTCTATTTCGCCTTATAATTAATCTTGATCATGGTGATGCAAAACATGAATCATGTATATAATAATATAATATACTTTCTAAAGCAAAATATAAGTACACTGAGAAAAAAATGCCGTTGAATCAAAAGTGCGCACTTTCGCGCTCGGTCAAAAGAAAATCTTATTGATTCATTGAATATTCATTTGAATGAATAGTATCTGCTTTTGACTTTTGATTAAATAGCATTTTTTTCTCAGTGTGCAGTAAAATAAGAGATTAGCACAGTTTTTTTTAGCAGACAAATTGCTATCCAGATAACGATATCATATCTTTTACTCTTTTACTGTTTGCAAGATGAGATTGGTATTTTTACCGTATCATAGTTAGATTACAGAACTCGCTTACGCGGAAATTTATGGTAAAATAATAGAATAATAGACCCCCTCGTCAAGTCTATTACGTTGAAACTCATTTCGTTATAATTGAGAAAGACGAAGAAAAAAATCCAAGAAGATTTTCATTGAGCAAACACTTTATCCGCTTTACGAGAATAAATTACAACGTGAACGCGAAAGTTATAAAGGATACTGTATCAACAATTTTCAGCTGTTTTATCTATAAATTTATATTTCCATGTCAATTTTGTTTTCTTTAAATACATTTTTATGTAGAGCGTCCTGTTCATGCAATTTTACGGAATGTAGTATACGAGAGCTTTTGTCCTGGAAATTGGCAGTACGTGCTTCAGTTGTTGACGTCATTTCCAACGTGCATTCGAATCCCTAACTACATATTATATGTATATACATATATATTGCGTTTGATCCAGAGGAGCAACAGGGTGCTTTTACCTCCGAAGCTCCATCCAACCTGTTCTTTCACTTCATCAAATATCTTTCGCTAATCTTCTCTGCATCTTATATACGCTCTTCACCCTATAAGAGAAATAAATAAATAAATTTATGAACGTCCTGGAATTGATAAAAAAATGTGGGAATTTCATGGCCAAAATTAGGAGACACCCTAAATAATTAGGACTTAATTGGATGATCAAAAATTCTTAGGAAAAAAGAAAAAGATAGCATTTTGTGCTTTGAAACGTTAATTTATTCAATTAATAATCTCTTCGAGACAGAGCTTTTTAGTAAACAAAGTTAAACTCGGAATCCCTCGTACGGATGTGTTCACAGGTTTTTATAAACTTTCTACAATTGTATTCGAATTGGCTCGGATATAACACTGGATTAAAAGTATTCTCGAGAGTTGGCTACCTCATTAATTACTAACTTTTCTTCGTTCCTCATGCAAATTCTCATAGTAAGTCACTGAGAGCATTAAAGCGACCATGTAGGTTTCTCGGTATATATATTAGTTTGGATTCTCTAAGCATATAAAGGAAATCTCAAACAGTTCATGGGCACATTGAATCAGTCTTATTTGATTGAAGATCAACTGAAGAAGTTTCAAATTTCTGATTTACTCTAAAGTAACTAAATCCTACTAGGCAGGAAATGAAGTACGTATTATAAAGCCATTAAAGTACGTTTACGATGGATGTAAAATTGGTCCTATGTCTCCATAAACAGGGATATTCAGTTGCACTTATGTTTAATCGTGAGATTTATATTTATAGATATATTTGGGAAGTAATGGTTTGATATCTCATCTGGTACAGCAATTTAAATATTGCATATCGATATATATATATATATATATCGATATTGTATTGTAATACAGTATTGTAATAACGTCAGAGAGACACTTCCGACTGGTCTGCATGGTTCACAGCATGAGATAACTAAATCTCTAACCCCCACGTTCCTTTAACCCGGTTCAGATTTTCCAAGGACGTCAGAGCTGCCGTACAATGTAAAAAGAACGTAAGTTCAATTTTAGTTGAACTGAGAAAATGAAAAAAAAACTGTTTATCTGCAAAACTCTAATGTTGAATGATATTTCTATGAATTTCTAATAAATACAGATACACTTTTTGGGTAGATACACTTTTTGCAATATTTCAATCCTTGAGATTCTTTAAAAGCCGTTAAATCTTACAATCCTTTATATTCCTTTAAATTCCATTTAAAATTCGTGAACTGCTTTCAATTCTTTGAAATTAAAATCTTTTAAATATTACCTTTTTTGTTTAATTATGTTATCTACATGTTTATTGCAAAATACTTGCCGAAAGGTTTTTAAATTGAGAAGGTTAAAGAATCAATAGAATCACGTTCTCCGTTTGTACACAATCCTATGAAAACCAATTTCACACAAATATAAATTACATACCTCGAATTCCAGTTCAGAAACAAGCTTTAGTATTATTTATTGCTCGTAATTCTTAACGAGGATCCACAGTTTCAGAATTTTCTTGGCTTATTTTTCGACTTAAACTTTTTAAGAGTTTTTGTGGATGCACATTGTTTACTTTTTTTACGGTTTCTGAGTTTATTTAGAATTTTCACAATATCTTATCGTATCAAAAGGGAAATAGTGCTTTTTGTACCATTATGAGCCATATTACATATAAGTCAATTTACAAATCCTGGATTGTAATCTAAACTATATGTTTAACGTATAAAAGATGGGTCATCCTTATCCTGGTTAGGGTCTTCTAAGAGGCGGATCCGTCAGATAATTCTTCGATAATTCTGGCTAGATTGATCTTTGGCTTGAGGGTACAATAACGTTTCCATATAGAGTAGATTGCCATTCTCCTTATTTACGGGTTTCCACATGAAAGTAGGTTTATAAGCCTACCTAACGTCTATTCCGTTGACGTTTTACAACCGTTTCCATCACCCATTAACCGACTTGGTGGACGACCGTCTAGCGCGTCAAAATCTCTTAGGGTGACTGGATCGAATATTTTACTGAAATAGGGTAGAAACTTCCGTCGACCTCAGTCTACTAGACCGCACGATATCAGTAGGTCCATCGTATGCGACCAAATTATCATTACATCGATCTCTCAGTAATTCACTCTCTGGAAAGCTCGAGTTTTCATGGCGACCCGCATCGTTTTGGAATTCTCTTTATATCCCTCCTGATGCAACATAATAATAGGGAAAATCTGCAACTCTTACAGATAATCTGTAGGGGATAATTTAGGATTTAGTGAGGGGTTGAAAACTCGACCCTTCGAGTGCACTCCCAATTCTGACTTGAAGGTACTTCAGGATACTTCGGTGAATTCTGGAGCCTTGAATTATTTCAGCGATTTCCGGATACTCTGGTTATGTACTTCAGTAATTTAAGGAGACATCGTTGAATTTATTAGTTATACGTACTTGATTGCGTAGGCGTTGCTCTTATATAGGTCGTAAAATATAGTAATATTACGAGATAAGTCATTAAACTCCATGAAAATAAAATAGATACTCTCTTATTCAGAGTCGCATAAATTTTGTCATTTCATTATTCGCTGTCAGTTTCTAAAAGCAGTAATTTTTTTCAATGAATAAAATGAAAAAGTATAATTCAACCTAATATTTTAACAACATCGTCTGTGTTATTCGTGAGTTCTAAAAGCCAACGATCATGCATCTCGCTTGAGCCGCGTAGGACGTAGACAAACATTCGTTGCATTTAAAAATACGACCAATCGATATTTTATGCCTACTTTCTTATCTGGATCGTCCTGGTGACGGATAGCTAGACTAGTAAACGTACCTGGAGAAATAGGGAACGACCGTTCTTTTAGTGCACGGAGCTAATGTGATCATATGGACCATGATTAGTGGGACTTGGATATATACTCGTATTTCTTACTCAGGAAATTTGGAAGAATTGATTTTCACCTTTATTCGTCTACACTCCTCAATGTCGAACCCTCTGGCAGAAAATCATTATTTCACAGAATGTGAAGGAGACTTTCTACAGCTCTTCGAAAGAATAATTCAATAAAAATGAGATATTGTTGATAATGAAACAGGATATTGAAGAGTAATAGAAATCCAATAAAAACTGTGCTAAGTATTTCAAATATATTTAGATTCCTCATCTCGAATTCTCTCCTCAAAATTTTCCGACTGATTTACTCACCTGCTTGTTTATATTTTGTGCCTATCTAAATTAGTTTCACAGCAAGCAGTAAGAAATAGCCTTGATTGAGCTTCGCTGCTCGAATAATCCTGCCAATCTCTTAAAAAATTAGAGGCAGTTATGAGTTAAATAAAATATAACATTTTGAACTTAACTCGTTTCTTTTTACCCTCCTATAAAAGTAGAAACTGCCGGAGAGTTTCTACGTTTATACAATATTAGCTCAACTAAGTTGCTTCATGCAATCAAGGAATCTTCTTTATAGCCATCCGAGTTTTTGTCCAGAGATTACAGGGGTTAAGGAACTTATGGAAATCTTTCCCCAAAGTAATTGGGTTTCTGGGGTATATGGAAACACGCCAAAGTAAGCTGACATGCGAGTTCTACTAGAAGTCTTTTCAAGAACCTAGTCATTAATTTTAATTTTATCTTCAAGACATGGATCGCAGTTTTTATATGCAAATGAAAAACCAAAAGAGCTTTTCTCCTTTATAACTGGTATCCGTGGTGATTAACGTAAATGTGAATGTAAGAATGAAAAATTTTTCAGTAATTCAAATTGAAGCCAGCCCTTCTCTGAAATGAAAGCCCTTTTATCTAAAATGGTTTCTCCCTTATACTAGTCGAAAGAAAGGTCCGAAAAACTCGTAATTTTGAAATTCTTTCTATTTAAATATGAAACAAAAATAATATTGCGGAAAATGCTCCCTCGATCAAAGTGCTCGAAAGAGTTTGAACACAATAAAGTGCAATTGTCACAGTTCAATCAGCTGTCAATTTCCTCAATGTTTATCGACTTTTTATAGAATGGTTATTATTACGCAAAGGTGCGAGACTGAACAGCGAAATCAATTTTCACGTCGGTTTTTATCCCCTTTTCTCCTGTCTTTTCACATTGACTATTTTTATACCGTAGTTCAATTTACACGTCCTTCAATTCGTTGTCGGTGTGGCAACCTATCATTTCATCTGGAAATGAAAAGCCGCTGTATATATGTATGTGTACACAGTGAAGTAACTTCTTTCAAGAAAGGGAAGCTTTTTCACTTCAATACTCCTTCTTCTTCATCGCCTTTGAGAGCATATAGTCTTGTCACTGTCTAATAAGTGTTGACTCTCTCGAGAACTACTATAGACGTCGGAAAACTGAAGAGAAAAAAAACGATAAAATGAGGAGATAAATACATTTAATAAAACCGAGATTTATTTTTCCTGCGGTTAATTTCTAATTAATTTCAATCGTATTAGAGGAATATGACAATTCATGTTGCAGAATTATATTTTTTCCGACTATCAATCGTATTAGTACTAGAAAAAAGTAATCTATCTAGATTTATCTAGACACATACTGTTTCTATTTTTGTTTTTGTTTCTCTCTCACACTAGCTCTTGTGGTAATTACCACATCCCATAATTGTTTACAAGATTTTGTAGACCTTACTACGTACTTTACGTGTTAAAACATATCCAAACCGTATTTTATTTCTCTTCTCTTGTGTAATAAATGCGAAAGGTAGAGGAACCACTTTTATGAGGGTAGCTGTCTCGACTCAACTGCTGCTCGACTGCTCGTTATTAGATTTCCGGTGAGAGAGTGACGATGAGTAAAACGCGTAGCCAAGTGAACGAGAAGGATAAGGGGTGAGAAAAAGAGGAATGGAGACAGATTGATTCACCGGAGTTTTCACGAAAGGTTTTTCCGTCGAGAAAGGTATAGAGGCTGCTGAGGAAACCAACTTCCTTGGGGTAGAGTTCCCTCGGGTACCATAGCAACAGGTTGCTTTCCTAATATTCGAATAACATTTATTATATGTTCAACTTAAACTCACCTCGCGTTTTCACATTAGCGTTTGCTCTTTGAATATAAATCAGTAAAGAGTAAACCATTAATTTTCACTTAATATATTGATAAAATATTGAATTTTAATTCATGGTTTCTGAGTCTTGCTATTCCCGAATATAATTTTCGTCATTTCTGTAGAAAGCTACTTGCAACGGGAAAACTGGGAAATCAGGATGGCGACTTTACTGAGAAAAAATTTTATTGAACGGGAAATGACCCGGAAATGACGGGAAATTTAGAGGGCGAAAGTTAGTAGACCCCTTGTTACAAATAGAAGGAAAAGCAATACACCGAATACGTTTAATGCGGATTCCCCAATTCGTTTTTTATGATACATCTCCGCGGTCTCGTTATTTTAAAAAGGATAAAAAGGATAGAGAAGGTGACATTAATAGCCTGGGAAGACAAAATCGTATCAGGAAAATCAAAGAGAAATACTGAGAGGGACAGAAAAAGAGGGGTGAGCAATGAGGGAACGAAACCTGTACAAAGTATGCTGCATTGTGATCATTGCTGCGGAATATGTAGAGATTTTTCCCAAGAAGTAACCACGCTGTGATCAATTTCCTCAAGTTTTTTTGCCCCACCTCTAGATAGGAAAGTTCTCAGGACATTCACTTTTTCTTGACAAATGTTTCTTAACCTATTTCAACCTTTCAAAAGGTCTTAGTTATTAACGGTCATAAAATTGATGCTTCAAGCTTACTTCTGCTGGCGCCTCTGCAATTGCCGTCCACTTAAGTATGCAAGTATCAAGTCATGTATTGAGTAATTCCAGAGAATCTGAACTGTATGGAACTTATAATGAGATTTCGAACTTTGCACTCGTAGTTTAATGTTCCTCGGGTCAAAGGAGGAGAAGAGCTAAATTTCTTTGGAAGAGATATTATTTCATAGATCTCAAAAAATATCCATCAAAAGGAACTATAATTATTTTTCAACCCTCCAGATGTACCTCCTTTAGTCTAAATTCTCGTTGGCCCCTCAGTATATTTCTTTCTCTTTTGCAATCTTTTATTTTTTGAGTTCAGCATCTTACCATTGCAGTTCTACCACGGGCTGCAGCTTATCCTGGGAAAAGGGGACGTAATAAGGACGGATGGGTATAGATGAGATCGGATAAAAAAAAAGTAAGAAAAATAAAAGTCGGTCGGTCTATTACACTCATAAAAAAATATATACACGTAATTGAGAAACTACCTTGCTGAAAGTTTGTTGCTGAAGGAAAAAAGCGAATTATAATTACGTTTTTATCCATTTCGAATAAGTATATATATATTTCCCGGATCGTAAAGGAATTAAAAAATCGAAGAAATGAAAAAGACGTTTCACGAGTTTAAATATTATACATTCCGACTTGATGACTCTAGATGCACTGTTGGATTAACAGTTTGCTCATCCTTAAATTAGGAATTCAAATTTGAGAGCACAGCTTTCGCACAACTCGCAATTATCATTATTTCTCCATTCTCTTGATAATCTCCTGTCTCCTCTCTTTGCTCTCATCAACTCTACTCTCATTTTCCCTTCTAGTAAATTTTCTCTGCGAATACTTTTGTCCTATAAAACAGAGTGTCAGGCAATTCAATTAGATTTAGAACATTATTTCGAGTGTCCAGATCCAATTAAACTACACTGCTTCTCTCAATTTTTTGTAATTAAATAAAATTGCACTGCAAAAAGTGGAATCGATTTTTGATTAACTTCTTTTCTTTTTTTTTTTTTTTACTTAGAAATATCGAAGGTAGACTATTAAAGATTAAGGAAGACTATTAAAGATCAAAATAACGAAAGAGGGAAGTAGCTATCGCAAGTTTTAGCTAGCGTGACTCGCTTCATTCTCGATGGTCCAAGATTAGGGCAGTCAACCCAAACTAATTAACGTGCGACCGTTCCACAGAATTTCTTCCTGCCTGCCCGTTCACCCTCAAAGCTGCCAACCTCTTTTCTGACGTTTCCAACGACGAGCGGAATAATTTCCCCGAGATCCTGTAATCGCGCTCGTAGTAAAGATCATTTACTTACACAGGCTACCGAAGAAATTGCACCCAACAACTTCTCTTCTATTCTGATTGCATTTACATGAGTCTCGTTCAACGCTGCACTTATCGCGATTGCATTCAGCAAATATCTTTCCAAGTGGATTGAAGTTAAAAGGTACATTTAAACAGAAAATAACGGTACCAGTAAGTGCTTGTTAATGAATGGTAGATTGGTTGGACGAAGCTTAAGCTGATTTTGATCTAATTTCAGACAAGTATTTATCATGGACAACAGAGAGAATATTTAAATTCCTGGTGAATGAGAAACGAAATTCGAAATTTGATTGTGGGAACAAAATCTACCTGGACAAATAGCAGTCGTCTATTCACCTTTTTCACCTATTTTGAATTTATTCACCTTTTCATATTTTTATTTTATTTGAATTTAAAATCAAAACTGAAAGTTTCTGGAAACAACCCGACCCTGTTTTGTTCAAACTATTAAACAATTGCTTGAAAATTTACTTGACTGTCCTAGGTTTTAGGATAGATCACAAAATTTTAAAGATTTTATGTAAATCGTTTATTACAAGGTTCATAACAATTTGTTTTATAAAAATGTGGAATATAACTAAAAAAATGTTTCCTTTTTATTTGTTTCAGGATGCTGGGCGGAGTGGGAGGCCGGCATGTTTCTACGCGTCGACGGGGCAGCAGCCCGCTGGTGCGTGGGGGTGCGGGCCTCACGTCTTATGGGGGTGCTACAGGCCCTCCTGGGAATGGCGTTGATCTGTCAGGGCTACCATCCGATGCACCAAGATACACCAGGCGACGTACGGCTGTCACCACCAGTGACCATAAGTCCTGCGCTGTCGTACAGACCCGCCTTAAGCTTGGAGACATTATGTAAGTCCCATTTTTCAAAAACATTTAAATTTGAGGGGTCGAAAAAAAATTTGAATTTTTTCGACAGCGGTACTCCTAAAAATGCTTCTCGTAATTCATTAACTACGTTAAGTTCGTATTAGATTAAAAAATACTAGAACATGCGTAAACCGCCGATGCTAGGTCCAACTAGGTCTCGTTGGATCACTGAAATTAAGCAGCGTTGTGTGCGGTTAGTACTTGGATAGGTGACCACTCGGGAATACCGTGTGCTGTTGTCATTTACGTTATTTGATCATGGCAGTATGTGCAAAGCTTTTAAAGCAGGCACAAGGCAATGAATCGTACCTAAAAAGTATGTCTTCTTCTTCTTCTTCTTAATTTTTTCATTGACTTCTGCAAGCTTTTAATAAAAAATAGGTACTAGTAAAAAAAAGAAAAGTAGATTCGACATTGATAGTAACGAATTTGAAGAAGATTCGAAATTCAATATTTATGCCCCATTCAAAAACATAAGTTTCAAATTTTTATTTTTATCCGTATCACTAACTGAGGGTAAAACATAGCTGAAGCTAATTGTCGGTAAAGCTCACGGGTAAAACAGAGAATTGCTATACGTTATCTTCAGGGTGGAAAGCACAGAAAGTCAGTAAGGGTTGGTAAGGGTAGAATTCGATTCATGCGTCGGTAGCACAGAAATTTTCATACCCTATAAGGAAAAGCTGATGATAAATTATATAACTGCTGTGCTGGTAAATAACTACCTGGTAAATTTTGTAGTGGTTTCTATGATAACTTGAAAAAATGGATAACCGCAGAAAAGTTACCGCAGGGTGGAAAGAAGTCTTTCTCATTCTGTTTGTTTAAATTTTACAATTATCGAGGAAGAAATGCTTCTAAAATATTCTTTTAGAAGTAAAAATATTGGAGATATTTAAAATGGGAAGGAGATCAATTCATTTTTGAAAAAGAAGCATAAAAAAGGACTTTGGTATTGATTCACCAGGTGGCGGTGATTTTATGTCTGACTGTATACGGATATATTCTACTGATTAAAATCTAATATACCGAGGTGTGTGCACCCTGTGCAGATACATCAGGCTCTTTATGATATTGATTACTCTTCGATTGTTTGGCCATTAACTTTTATTTTTAGACATGTCTGTCATTGGCTCTTTTCTGTTAGGCGATATGTAATTGAAATTTCTTGGTGGATCCTCCTTTGTTGCCCTAATAGATTTAAACGTTTGTTCCAAAACGAACTGTTTCGATTTTCAGCCCTCGTCCTCGTCCTCGTCTCGACCGACAAAATATAAACCCTTCCTCAACCATTTTGCCTTTTTATAGCACACTTGAAGAAAATTGTGTTTAATTTTGTGAAGATCCTCTTCAATAATTTAATATCCGAAGAGTTAAGCTCGGATTCGTTCTCACAGATTAATTTCGTTATTTAATCTGATTCTTAGGGACTAAAAAATCGATTTCCTGTTTCTGTTCGATTAAGATTAATTAAGACCATTCCTGAATTTATATATTTTCGTAATGAAGTTCAAAATTGATCGTGCATCCGTCAAAATTAAAATGAACTGCAGCAGCAAACAAATCTCGAGCGTTCAATGCATTTCAATTTAATTCGGAATTACTGCAAAAAGCACATATTACAAATCTCGTTGATTTTCGGAAAAATCATATATATCTCAATAACCATTAACCTAAAATTTCATTCTGCTACACACTACACCTAATGCAATGTAATTGCACTCTTAATTGCTATATTAAACTATATCGGTTTTAATTAAGTCCCATTCTCTGTGCCTTCACCCTATACTCTATCACCCTCCCGCATCATTTCCTATGGAACCTAATTCATGAAAAGCACTCTAATCTCAATTTTCTTTCCTAAATTTTGTCAACCTCATTCTTTCAATTGATCTAAAAAGCATGGAGAAATTTTGAAAATGGCTGGATGTCTCCCAGATCTATATGAGAGAGAGAGAGAGGATCTAAATTTCCAATCGCTCGACCGATTGGAAATTTTCGAAAAATGGAAGCTTTTGGCGAATAGGTGGAACAATTTATTTTTTTCGGGGGTTTCCAAAAGTGATCGAAGTAGTTTTCAGAGGACCGAGTCGACGGACTCGACTCGACTCAACTCGAGTCGACTCGGGGGCGCCTGCTTGCTGCCGCCGTGAATCAATACCCGCATTGCGCGTGCCACCTCTCTCTCTCGCTCTATCTTTTCCTCCGTCTCTCTTTCACGCGATTCCTCTCTTCACCTCTCTCGTTACATCTTTCTTCCCTCCTGTACTATCTCTTTCTGCTCCGAGCACCCACCCCCGGTGGCTGTCCTCTATCTTTTTCTCTAGGAGTCGAGAAAGATACTGACAATTTTCCGAACATCTCTGACTCCCAATTTTTAAAACGTAGTTATTTTTGAATTTTAAGTGCTTTTTTGGGATAAGAAATATCGGTGCCGCATAAAAATCAAGGAAAATTTGACGATTTTCTTTTGCAAGACCGTCCCTATCTGTATGCCACATCTTCGTATTCCTTTTTTGCCCAGCCGTGGTATCCAGAAGATTTCCTACTGGATACCACATCTTTTTCAGTCTTTATTAATTCAGTTAATAATTTTCATCCTGTTTTGCTCAATTTTAAGTTCGAGACTTTGTTTCATTTCTCTTTCGTCTTATCTCTCTTTATACCCATATTCTATAGGTACATGCGAAAAAGTGAAAATGGAATTATGAATTGTTTTAGAATGAAAGACAAATAGAACCAAAATTACCGTGAAGATAACAAGTTCATATGTACAGTCATATTATCCGATCCGAGCAAAAGTTTCATTCGTGATAGAAAAACATTTGTTTTTATTTAACTTTAATATTCTATCTCAAGATTTGGACGAAATTAAATTGTATCTTTTATTAGATTATATGAATTCGATATAAATTATTTTCTTTAGCAGTAACGAAATGGAAAGAAAGATGAAAGTTACGACAGGATCTCTGATAATATCAATACTGTTAATTAGATTACAGAATTTCCATACCAAAAAGTAAAGCTTTTAAAAGGAATCGTGAATTTTACTGACAATCTATAGACTATGTCTTCTTAATAATTGATCCCTCAGGTTAGATATATAAAAAGAAGGTTGACGTTACAAATGAAAGTTTGTTCCTCTTTTTTTTGTCTGTTTTCCTCATCCGTTTTTGCTCTTTTGAGTTGATCTTCACTCCACTTTTCTTTTTCTTTCATTGTTAATTTTGACCAAGTTGTATCACCGCAGTAGGTTCAAAGGGGACTTTAGATAAAAAATGACGAGCTTCGAACGTGCAAGAGACGCACGCGATGGTTCGAGAAAATCAACATGGGAAAAGATACAGAACAAGGGCTCAGTCCCCTTTGTCCTATATTTTTACCCCTATTTTTCTTCAGTTGCGTGAACTTCTATGCAAGAAACTCGTGCGTGTCAAAACCTTAGCCTCATTTTCTGCCTTTGTCCCTTTATTAATTCACTCACTTTCTTCGAAAAATCCAGAAAGTTGTACCATTGTTTCTGGAAGTCGGTATACTTTATTAAAGTTATTATTAAAGTAATAAAGGTGAAAAGAACTTTCACTGAATTCATCAATACGAAGAGAACACAATTTTCAATTTTTAAATAGAAGCCTCTCACACAAACAAGTTTTTAATTGGTTTTTAAAGCATCCAATTTAAAATTGTAAATTCACAAAATTTAAAGGATCGTGAAAATTATAATTTAGAAGCTTCTCGTTGTCAAATGATTAATTACTGAAAGTTAATTTGAGTAATTGCAGGAGTTATGTCCCCCTTGCATTAATAGCGGCATAAATTTTAGGATGTGCGCAGTATGTATGACGTCAATTTTGCAGAGGGGGTTGATTTTATATTTATGCCGAAACTATCAATTTTAATGAAACCATAAAAAATACTGTGTTTCCTACTTCAAGGAATATTAGCATATTTCTCTCGAAGAATCTTTCCTCGCTTATCTGAATATATCTGAAAAGGTAATATTCTTTGCAGAATGACCAATGCGTGTTGTGATAAAAATGACAGCTCCTCTCGGCAAGTAAATATGATTGCGAGGATTAATTCGTCAAATAAAATAGATGGAACATAGAAGAAGTGCGAGCGTGGAAACCTTATGGGTTTATCCGAAGTAAAAAGACGTAAATCCGGTTGGCTCGCTGAGTTGACTTATGAAGCCCCAACTGTGCTCAGCCCACCGGTTATTTCACTCCAAACGAACGGCATTGGTATTATTCCGAAAGAAAAAAAGTAGTGCACCAATACATACAAGTTAGGAATGTACTTTTGCCATAAAATGTGGGTTCCTTGTATTATTATTCATCAAAGACTAGTTTTTAATTAATATGATGCTCAGCGAACAGTTCTACATAGTTAAATACATAATTAAATTAATATTGTAATCAATTATCCTAGTTCTTGATTAGTTAAATTCTAGGCAACGAAAGTTTCCTCCTGCCCTAAAGATGTCCAAAAGACTGATCGATTGAACGGATAATTCGATTAGATTCGTTCCTCAAAGCATGATCAAGCAAAGGTGTTTATCACCTGGCCTGTTAAAACTTGGATTTCATAAACTGTGAGCAGTGAACTTTATCCAAGATATGATAAAATTCGTCACACTGTGAGCGGATGGTCCGGGCACTTCTGTTATCGTTATATTCAGACTTTCCTGTTTCTTTGAAACAGAATACATATATATTCCTTCAATGCTTTCAATGCTTTCAATTTTCTTTGATGGTTTATAGGATTGCATTTGCCTTCTATTTTCTTTCTCTTTCGACTTAATCTTTTTTCATTCTCATTAGATAATGATATAACGTTACTGATGCATGGAAGGTGTCAATACACTTATATATAAGTATGGTAGATCGGCATACGGAAGTTGTGCTGTGCATGTATGGATGTATGTGGATTTTAGTGTGCAGTTTTTTCATTCCGGTTTGTATGAAGTTACGAGCCGAGGATGTAGAAGAAAGAGATGAAAGAAACAAGAGAGCTATAAAGAGAGATAAACCGATGCATTGAAGAGGAAAAAGGAATGTAGACAAAGGTTTAGGGACAGAAAAATGAAATATGGTACATTGGATATACCCAGGGGCGAACTAACATCTGGGAATTTTTTATGGCAATTTTTGTGATTAAATATTTTCAGTCTTCACAATTTTCGCAGTTCTAAATTTTCCTCAGAATAGACCCTATTTTCTTAGAAACTTTGAACGGATTAGAAAGAACAAAATTTAAAAGAAACTCTTTATTCTTTTGGAAGATTTAATAGATCAATTAAGGAAGTTTAGAGCATAAAGATTAAAGAGACGAGCAAAAAACTTCCTCCTATCAGAAATTTTTATACATATAGCATCTTCCAAAAAAATTTGTGGATTTAGTAATATTATGTATACTCTAAAGTTACCTCAGGATATTTCCCTCTTTTTCAAAAGTTACATTTTTATCAACTCAAGTTCTGTGAACCCTTCTGTCTTTTCAAGTCACTCAAGAAGAAACTTGTGAAATGGATTACAAAGAAAATCACAAAGCAGCAAAATATACCTTTTCCAGTTGTACAAGGGGTCGTTTTACACAATAAGGGTTGCATTTTTCCATATCAGTGATGCTAATGAAGATGTTAATGACATGCAATCATTATGTGCATCGTAATATAATGGATTACGCAAGTGGAAATCGATTGAGATAATCTTATTGTTCACTAACGGGAAACTGGTAATTGTTAAATCTTTTCGGCCACGATATTTCCTTTCTTCGCGAGAGCTCCCTATGACCTGATTTGCCCCTGGATAGGTTTCACAGGCAGCCAGTCTCACAGAGTTCGACGTCCCACATTCTCTCGACCTCTGCAAACCTCATTCCCTCTCTTTCTCTCTTCCACCCTTCCGCGATTTTCATCCTCTTTTCACCTTTCTTGTCTCCACCACCCTTTTCCCACCCGTTCTCTCTCCATCTTCAGTTCCACGATCCCATCAGAGAATAAAGTTCTGCCGCACTAGTTCGCAGGTCCTTAACTTTAGAATGTCTCATTGCAATTATTGTCTTTTCATGATGTGCCAGAAATCATGTCTCCGAATTGTCATTTTCTGTTTCTAAAAAGGACATGCATTTCGGTCAACTTCACAGCGTTACCTTGAAACTAACTTCATGCGTAGTTTGCTTGTCTTTTATTGGCTCACTTGGTGAGCTGATTAATTTCTCGTTTTTGCACTTCTTTTGCTTAAAATGTTGCACTCCTTTTGCGACCACTTCAGAATTTTGCCCGATGTTTTACATAAACCTGCAATTCATAATCCAATGCTAATATTTGCATACTTTTTTTCATTACTGCATTCTATAAATGTCGAGAGTTACCCATCCATTGCTATGTTACGTTTCCTTATTTTGTGTTAAATTATGCGGGCAGATATCCAAAATGTGGTAGCGTACTACAGTTCAGTGTTCGTTGGTATCTAAAAAAAAATTGTCGGATATGAGGTTATAGTAATTAGAATAATGAAGGTAATAACTTCTGCCCGAGAATAACGTCACGCGACGATTTAGTTTTTATAATAAGGATCTACTCAGTCTTTGCCTTTTTGACGTTTTTCTTCAAAAATTTGTGAGGTATTATCATTAGTTTCGTCCATATAAATTTTTCAATTAAAAATGGTGCAGTCTAAAAAAATTATAGTTAAAAGAGAAGTCTTTAAAAGTCCACTCAATTTAATTAATTGTCGAATACATGGGAAAATTGATACGGGGAAGTTAAGTACACTAGTGCGATAATCTATTAATTAATATTACAGTATATTCAGAAGCGCAATACGTATTTGTCCTCTGCGTGATATACAAGCTTTCAATTATCATAATGCATCTTGGTTAAATTTGATTAAAAGTGCACTTTCGGAAAGTTGTAAACAAGAAAGTGATGGTTTCAAACTATTTGAAAACTTCTTCAGAAATAGATATTTTTCCTTGATGCAACGATTAATCGTCTTTTTATTTATACTCGGAAGTAATTAATATAAGTATTACGTGCACTTAATAATGAACAAATTCTGAAATTTATAAAAAAAGCTTTTTTTAATAGACTATGAGTGTAACTTATTATCTGAGGGTAATATGATAAATTTAAACAATCTGAAAAATTTATAAAATGAGCAGCGTAATTTTTTTAAATTGAATCAATCGCATAAATTTTCCAATTGTTTTTTTCAATTTGGATTAAGGACGCGACAGGAAAGCAGTAAAATGGGGAGCTTTCCCTTCCGTATACGGTAGTGCCATGGGGTTTATAGATTATGGGAGGGTGACGTCTCGGCAACGAGCACGAGCTGCAGGGGGACGACTAAAATCTGGGTCGCCTTGCACCGCGTGCGGGTCGAAAACTCGGTCAAGTTTTCTGCACCTGCATCAGGTTGCACGAACCGTACAATAATAATATGTAAACGTACGCATTCGCACGTAACGTCAGCATCTTCTCACTTCCAGATTCAATTCTTCCTTCAGAGCTTTATTGAGCAATTTGAGAATATAGTAATATGAACTTCCTCCTTTTGCGATATATTCTCCTATTGCGCTGACTGATATGATAAAACATGTATAATGATAAAACGTGTTCAATGATAGAACATGTTTAATGACAAAACATGTGTTATGATAAAATAAATGAAAAAGATTTCTTTTTATACGATTTCATTTACACATTTTTAGAAAATTGCAAGTACAGCGCTTTATAACTGCAATCCGAATCCAGGCCGATGTAAAATTTGTAATTTTTCAGGGGAAAATCTCTGGAAGTTTGATTCAATCCATGGAACAATGAAACGTAATTTCCGTCGCTTTGCAGGCGATTTCAATCTCTTAAAAGGTTCGATTCAACCCTCGGAAACGAAAACTATGGAATTGCTTGGCATTCTACTATATTTCCTGCGTTTGACTGACTAGACGATACTGCCTATCGAAAAATCTTGAAATAAAAACAACATTTAACCGACATAAAAGAAAATCTTATAATATAAAACACGGCAAAGAATATTGAGTATCCATAAAGCAGATTTACGTTTTTTGCACGTTGAATTATGTTTGGATACGTTTCAATTTACTGGTTCCCCACGCGACATCTATAATATAGATTTAATTTCAAGTGTAATCTTTAATAATCCCTCAAGAAGAATTGTTTGGGATACAAATTAGGTATCTAGTTGCTTTGAGCTGCGAGTGCGATATCGGTTTGACCTATAACGTAACGTAACGCAATCCGTACGGGTGTTAGTTCGTGTCGTAGGGTGTATCCACCACCAATGCTCGAGCTTTTCCGAAGTTCGAAAGCGGGGCGAACCCAGGGACCCAGAATCCAGCCTGATCTTCTGACTCGCACTTGGATTTAAAGCCGGATACTTCCGAGTTGAAGTGCTTCAATTCTACCTGTACACTTGTAAATTTTCGGTGATTTATCACCAACAGATAAAAAAAACCAATACCTTCTCATTTGATGAGAATGTAAAGAGGAGAAAGCGAGGAAATTTACTTCATCAAAATAATTCATGATCTTTGTATTTTGTTCTGAGAATGGTAAAGAGATTGCTTCGCTAGAGATTGTTATCGTTTTCGTGATAATTGCGCTCAAACATTTACTATGTACTGAGTAATTGTCCCGGATCTGGACATTGAGTGATAAATTTTTGATGAGTGAGGTATTTAGTTTCATTGAGATAAATATCGCCATGTGCGGACTATGCAGATGTAATAAAAGCTCGCGTATGATGGATTACAATAGCATGGGTGGTTGGAATATGCTCAGGGCTCCTGAGACTCGTGGACGCACCTATCGTTTCATTTCCTCGGCATAAGTCAAGCGCATGCGCTCGACACACACCCTTATAGAAACTTGATAAATACTCTGGGCAGTTCACCCTCCTGGTGCACATATCTCTTACTTTTTCCCCTTAGCAACATTTAGTATTTTTAAAGAAGCATCCGGATATAATAATTCGTTTAAAACAAACAATTTCAATCATTTCTGTCTAAATTTTGTCTATGTAACCAACAATTGTTTTTTTTTTAATACCCAGAAAAGAATTTACAAAGACGAAATCGATTCATGACACAAAAATCGAGAGTTTATATTAATTCCTATAGAGTCAATATCACAATTAAAATTAATTCAGAAACAATTTTTCCGGGCTATGATTGAATTTTGAATAATAGTTAATTCGGATTTTTGTGTTTTTGCTTCCACTGTAAGCCAAATTTGTATTTTTTATAGAATCCTAATGATGGGTAGATGATTTTATTCTTTGTAAAAGGATTTCTTATTGGTTCGCTTATATATAATACTGTTAATATTCAAGTTACTTATTTGTACAGTATTGATTTCTGTTGTCAATTTCTAAGAAGTTAATAAAATTTTCTAAATTGTATTCAATTGAATACACAGTTACCATTTGCGAAGCTAAAGTGCTAGGCTATTCACAGCTGTTGATTACATATTGTAAACTCAATTGATGTAAGTGGCACATTAGGGTCTTTGACGCATGAAATATCGTCGTTTCCTACAGTGGATATGAAGGGAAAAACAAAACGCGTTTTAAGCGGAGATATGCAAAGTGTCAAATTATGCATCGAATTATGCAACAAATTAATAAACTCCATTCTTATTCGACCATTCTAGTAATTACGAAGCATACAAGGAGTTTAAGAATCTTATTTATACATAATACATAAAACATTTAATTAATTTCGTTAACATTCAACTAATAACTAATTTCGAGAGTCTCTTCCCTTCCTTAAAAGTAGGTTTTCATAAATCTTGTGGGCCCTTTTTAAACAACGGGCCCAAAAAAGCTGAATATAATTTTCTGCTCTGTAAAATTATCCTAACTCTTCAGGATTTAAAATTTTATTGTAGGATTTGATGATCAAAGATCCTAAATCAAATTTCTTCCCTCAACTTATGTGAAACTTTCCCTACTTCAACTCTCATGTTTTGAAAAGTTTCGTAAAAATACTCTAAATT
>JAUEJJ010000047.1:767023-786774 GCA_032164275.1 Synergus coniferae
TGTTTTATATCAAAATTAGAATATTTCATTTAGAAATAAACATTACTTAAATTAAAAATCATTTGCAGGTATTTAGACTCGTTTTCAAATTGCAGAAGAGACAAGAATGTTGTTTTTGAAAATTGTGCACAGTTAAATTTGTAAAAGAAACTTGGAAAAAGACATGGCCACGTGCCCGAAGACTCTGATTTAATTTACGATGCTGGCGTTTATCCCATTTGACAAATTCGTGCCAGGCGACTAGAATATAGTTATGTAAGAGCCATTTAAATGATGATGGGGTAATGAAAATCCCTTCTTTTCTATGGGATATAATATATCAATAAGCTCTCTAAACTGCCGTTTTTCGTTATTCAATCAATTAATCGATCGGCACTTTACGAATTTAAGGACACTTGTCCCTCTCGATGTAACCTAATTATCCAGGCTACTGTGTGCGGCAAATTACGACGCGCATGTTCTGTGAAGGAGGCAACATTAGGAAATTCCATCTTAATAATTCAAAAATATCAAAATTTCTATGGTTTGAACTTTATTTTAACAATCCGAAAAAATGAAAAAATACATACATTAAATGAAGCATAAGAGTCGCGATTTCTTATCACAAAAATGGCTCAGATCGTAACCCCTTTTGATAAAAAAATCGTTGCTTTTAAGGTTTATCTACCAAGATTGAAGTTCATCCCTCAAACTAAATTCAAAGACTTGCTCCCCTCTGGTCTTTGAAACTCTTTCCATTTCCACACTTTATCTATACAAGGTTTGGAAATTCAACCTCCAAACAAACTCAAAGACTTATCCTGAATGGTAGTGTTTCCCGAGGGTATCCCTAAGTGGTTTGAGGTGCCAATAGTTTGATAAAAAATTTACATGCATTGTCGTAGTGAAAAATATTTCTAAATTCGAATCCGTTTGCCAAGTTGGTCTCTTTCGTCTTACGTAAAACTTATTCTGACTTAAAAGCATCAGAAGAAAGAGCCTTTTTGGGACGAGCAAAATTTTTTCTTCCATTTGTCTGCCAGCGCTATTGTCATTGTCTGAAACTTTTTTTCTCATAACTTGTTCTGAATGAAAGAACGGCAGAAATTTTTGAAAGTCTGACTATGTACTTGTCAGTAGTCAACATGCCAGCGTCAACATTTGGAGAGTAAAAACGAAACAATAGAGCTCTTAAGTTCGCACATGCAGTGCAGCGCGAGCGTCGCGTTTGTATTACTTCATAAAAAATCATAAGTATGGGGGGAGAGCTGACGTTACCGGAGGTGATAGTTTTTCGTCTCCATGAACGTGGAAATAAAGTAACAAACAAAGAATTGACGCTTGCACCAGTGCATCGAGCCTTGCTGGATTTTGTGTTCGGCCAGTATTTCTCTTCTACAGCAATTTCATAGGTTGGGTTGGGTTGGTATACATGCGTCATGAGCGCCACGTGTGGCAAGTTGTTAGGAGTGGACTTCAGTTGGCAGTTCTGGTTGCGCCTGGAGGTTAGGCTGTCGCCGGAAAAGCGAAGGAAGGAAAAAGCTGGCGGGGCAACGGAGCTTTTTCTGGGTGGTTGGGGCAATATTGTGGAGGGGGTAGAGGGAGACATGAATGAACGATCAATAGATATATAGGTATCTACCACCAGCTGCCTACTTTCTATACATTTTCTTCTTTATGTCATCGTCTCTTCTTTTATCAGTTTCTATTAACTATGCACCGACCCTACACTTTTTACCATCTTCCTAAACGCTGTCTTGTTAATATCAACCGTAATTGTAAAATTTCCCCCACTTTATATTCAACTATCAAACTATGATAGCATTATGCATGCAGATTGCTTCCTATATATGCTTTCTACGAGGAAAATGCGAGTTCGGATTGAGTTAGGGGATTATATGCCTTCTTTTTAGAAAGTCTTCCTTTTGGATAGTTTTCTTCCTAAATTTCAGTTTTTCCGACCTTCAAAGTATAAATATTTTATTGAAAATAGTTTCAATGTGAGATTTTAGAAAATATACGAGAGATGACCTTCCAATTTTCTATTATTCTTAATATAGTACAACTCCAGTTTTTTTTTTCTTAAATTATTGCCAACCCCATTCTCACGAAACTTTCTACGCATTGACATTCGCTGGATATCTGGCATCTAACTCACATGTCGTGGTACTACTTGGCAAGAGAATGAGACACAGAGCCGCCTCTGTGCTGACCTTAAAGATCGACAAGGACACCCTTTTGATTTATTAATCCGATCTGAAAAGGCGTTCGGAAATGAGTTCAATGCATATTTCGTCACGAGATATCAAACTTCCGCATGATGAAACAGGAAAAAAGGAAAGATAAACGAAAATTGAGGAGTCATCTTTCTAGATCTCGTTTCTGAACTATTCAGTCCTATATTGCTTTCTAAGAACATTGAAGAATAGAGGAGCTTTGTGAGGAGGAAACGGAACTCATAGTGAACTTAAAATCGTCAAGTTATATAGAACCACTCTGTTTGCAATGTAAGTCTCTACGGGATTATTATTACCACTGAAGGAAATTAATCTTATAGACTAAAGGGAAATGAGCAGCAGAGTATGTAGTTTGATCCTTTTGTATTGGTTCGATGTTTTTTGTATTGGCACATTTTTTATCTTAATTGAAGCGAGGATAATAACGAATCAGAGTATAATAATGATTATCGACAAGCTGCCGTTTATTGAACCAGTATAATAGGTTTCCTGAGTGGTTAGTTGGCAAAAGTGCCAAAAGTTGAAGATTCTCTTCCAGGCGAAAGCAGAAAGTACGAAGTTTGCATCACTGAAATTGTTAAAGCGATGTATGTAGTATACAGACGTTAACACGTTCTATTCAAATGTTCTACTTGAGACTGCTTATGACCGGTGGATTTATACAAGTAGACTGCTATAGTTCAAGGATACGCAGTCAAACGAAGGGATAAAGATAGTTTCGTATCACCCACGCTACAGACAATTGTGAATTTAATCGACGGTTACAAATATCAACGAGTCACCGAATTTTAATAGGATTAAGGAAGACCCAGTCTTCAAGAAAACTTTCAAGTAGAAGACAATGATTTACTCGACACTTTCAAACTTTCTCACTTTATTTAACAGATATAGATGCTATTTTCGAATATTTAATTCCCTATTTCTATTTGCATCCTTAACCCAATTAGCTGAAATTTTCCTGGGTCACTGCACTTTTGTCTCCTGAGAAAACTTTATTTACAAACACATATCCGATTATTTCCTCTCTATTCGTACATTCTATCCAAATTAATTTGCCAAACATTTAATTGGTTCTGTTAGTTTTCAGAGAACAATAATTCTATTATTCAGTTATCAGAATTGAAATCCAACGCGATCTCTGATTATTGCGAAAAATATTTTTCCAAACAATTCGTAAACTGTATTTTATAATTTAGGATAAACTTCCGAGCAAGAGCATTCATTTTTATATGGTTTTATTTTAAGGATAAAGATGTGCTTAAATCTAGCGTTTAGTCTAAAAATGGCTTAAAGTGTACTAAAAACAAGCTGAACAAAACGGAGACTTTTATTCTCTGTAATTTATAGCTACCATTTCAACTACATTTTAGTAACCATTTCATATCATTATTTCATTAAATATACTGCGTACTTGGTAACATAAAATATGCAGTGTTTATTTGCACCAGAAATTCGCTATTTGTTCCAAAGTTTCGTTACAAGTAAAACCCCTTTCCATTTTATACATTTGTGTCGAAAAACTCGTACGGAGCAAAATTGCTAATAATAAAATAAAATTACTTTCTGAGCGTCAATTAAGATCCATAAAACTTCTACTGTTTGTCAGACAAACAATGAAGACAATAAAGGATCAATTTTTCACATTGATTAGTACTTCGTCTCAAGTGGCGTTGATCTCCGCAATCTGTCTTTCCTCTCGTCTGACTTAAACGGACCTGCACTACTTGCAGCAGCCTCTTCAAGATCGCGTGTGCTGCACAGTAGTGTGAACAAGTCGAGTCAGACATTTCCACTGTCTGGCCATGACTGGATGCATCTACTACATGTGCCTAAGTGGGCACGTATAAGCTCTCTCGTAGCAAATAGACCGAAAGGTAATTTTGCTCGAGTATGTAGGACTGCTGTGTATCTCTCTAACAATTTTTACGATTGTGAATCTGTATTTTGTTTTAAATGTCTCTCCTTGTCTCTTTCACTATTTTTTTTACCAATTTTTTAATCATTTTTCGTCTACTTCTGTATTTTTCTGTTCATCCCTTTATCTGTTCATCCCTTTATCTGTTCATTTCTTTATCTGTTCATCTCTTTATCTGTTCATCCCATTATCTTTGTCGGTTACTTCCGCCTTGTGCTATCTTTTTCTGCTCCACGTCTCTTTCCATTTATTTCTACATTTTTTTTTCTCCACAGTTGACTATCCGTTTTCAGCTCCAAAATTGCAAGTCTTCTATTTCTATCTCTTTTCGACTCATTTCAACATTCTCGTCTGTCTTCGTCTCCACTTGTCAGCCTGTGTTACTCCCTGCATATCTGTACCCTATCGCTATCAATATCTTCCCTCCCAACATCACCCGTTTCTTTAAAAAGCCCTTTTTCCACTCCACATTCCAGATATGTCGACATTTATTTCTATTTGACTTGAACGTTATTCCTGTTTCAATATCTATTTCCTTCAACTGGTATATCCCTCTTTCTTTAGAGAGGAGTTTAATTCGCTGCACAAGATATTAGTCCTATTTATAACCTTGTGATTTTAATTGCATGTGCCGTGGTTTCTTGCTTGTGGCAGGAATTTACAACTTTTTGTCTAACAGGGTTAAAGACCGATTCTGTGTACTATAATATATAACTATTCACTTGCCGTTCATAGTATGATGCACGTAAAAAAAGTGAATAAAGGGGATGAATGCTTTATATCGAAAACGTATACCGCGATGTATATATCTATATCTATATTGTTGGTGAACGCATATATATATATATATATATATTAAACATTACTATCCATTTAAAAAATCCTGACTCCTGACTTTATATGTTATGAAATAGTTGAATAACTTCGGAAAAAAAGGTCCTAAAAGTATAATATGAAGAGAGTAAAGAGGTTTTCAAAGATTTAAAAATTATCACACAAGGGATAATATATTGTCAATAAAGTCTTACTTTATGAAGAGACCTATATCGTAGTCAACGGTTTAATTATTATGCCCAACATGAATCATAGACATATGTATCCAGGAATAGCTTCTGACATCCATTCTTTCTCGGAAGTTTCGGGAAACGTAATCCTGCCATTCACTTAATCTATGAGTAAGATCTTCTCCCTGCCGTGGCGTGGAAAGACCCTTGTCTCACAGGAAGATTCAGTCTCGATTTTGCCATGCATTAGGCAAGAAGCTATTGTGACGGAATAAATTTATAAACAAGATGGATATTATCAATCAAAAGTGTATAGTGGTAGCTCATTATCAATCCAGATTTCAAATAGTAAATTTCTTTAAATCGTGTGAATTTACTTTTATAAAGTGAGTCAATTTTACTTTTTATGTTGTATAGTATAATAAAAACTGTTGGTTACTGGTACAATATCCTCTGAATTTTACCAACAAAATAAATAAGCTATAAAATTATATATTTTATAAAGAACAAGCTTTATCAAACCCCTCCTGGGTGAATATATTTTTACCGAAAACCCGAAATCCCAAATGTGAAAAAATACCGAAAAAATACAGAAAAATTTTCGGGAATTAAAAAATTTGAGTATTTTATATTTTCTGGATACTGAAATTTCGGTAACATTCCACTTTCGTTAACAAAAATTTTCAGTAGAAATATTATTTTAATTCGTGAATTTGGAATTTCGATAATTTGCTTTTTCGTGAATTTGAATATTCTGGAATTATTTTTTCGGTATTTTTTCACATTCGGAACTTTGATTTTTCAGAAAAAAGATGTCCCATAATATTGTAATTCCTCACAAAGAGCTACCGTTATCTTATGTTCCGAATCTTTAATGATCCTAGACTTGTACAGCATTTCCTGATAATTAGTAGTTTAATCCACATATATTCTCCTGAGAGATACTCCACACGATATGAGTGTATCCTAAGTCTAGGAAGCCAGTTATTAATGCAGTTCTGACGTTATGGGCCCATCGAAGCGGAACAGCATTTCTATAACCTATATAATCGAGAATACATAGCTATTTTGATTACAAGTCATATTCTAAATTGATTCCAATAAATTTCTCAAAATAGTAAAGTTAAGAGAATAAAAAATGTTTATTAGAATTGTATTGTTTATAAAAGACATTGCTTTCTGTGATTTAAAAAACTAGTTTAGACTCGTTTACGAAACGAATGAAGTATCTTAGTTTTAAAATCTTCTGATGATAATAAACTTGATAGTTATTTCGAGGGAATGCAACGTGCTAAAAAATAGAGAAGTCGACGCGAGAAAAGGTACTTTGTCAGCAACTTGGGCAATATTGATCCCCGAGGGGACGAGTTATAGATAACGGAGAAGCGAGATTCCTGACGAGCATAACTGACTCGACATTATACAAGATAGGTAGATAGATTATATGTCTGGCTTTGCCTCACAATAAAAAAAAATGGATTCCGGTTTCGAACCTCATTTATTAGTCGTCTGCACCGACACCTTTATAAACGACTTATTTGTTCTGTATTTTATGGCGTTGCATCACTTTAACGAGGGACACTATTTTTAGAGCATCCCCTTTAAGTCAAGCATGTTATAAAATGTTCTAATACAATATGTATAAACTGAAGAAAATGCCAGTCACATTATTTTGAAAATATTAGAAAAACCAGAAAATATCCAAGATCTTGAAATTGACCCATGAATTCACAGAATTTATTCCTGCATAAAAATCCCCTGTATGATTATGCCTTCCATTGCATTCGCAGTAAAATTATGAAAGTTACTGTAGAATTTTCTAACAGTGAGTAATTGTAATTGAGGCACCCTGACACCCTTTACATAATGATCAATTGTAACCCTTTTAATTTTAACCTGTATGAGGTAAACTTTATAAAAAGTATACTTAAAAGAGTATTATTTATATAATATTCTATAAAATGTAGGGCAAGCATTTATCTTATATTATTAAGGTACTACTATCGAATTTTTGCTGATACAGCCGACTTCCTAAGCGTTTCAAAAGAATAGCTGAATTGCCAAAAGACGATTAACGACATTAAATGTAAGTTTGTCAATTTAAATTTCGAATTTATTTTTTTTTTGTGCCGATGTCGTTATCGATAAATTACTCACATACAAAATACATAGTCAAAAGGATTTGAAAGGTTTTGTTGATCATATTCGCCCACAACACCTCGTCATGACAATTCCAGCCAACTCCCAACCAACCCCCAACCACTGAACTCCCCACGCTCTACACTTAAAGTGGCGCGGTGGTTGGGAAAATTGTGACGTCACTTTGCGCCATTTTGTCGTGTGACGTCAGAGTCCGACGACAACTGGCTGCGTAGCTTATCGTGTTAGACATGTGAGTTATACGATATCGCAGCCTTCGCATCTACGTACTAACAACGTACATGTTGATATCCTCAGGGTTGTACTATGGATACAATGTCACAGAGACGCATCAAGTCATGCACTTTGGTATCTCGATTTTGTAAATTCACCAAATATTTTATACATGAAATAAATTATGGGTTTTAGTCAATATACTGGTCTTTACGGGACGAGGTCGGGCGCCGCCTGAGGACCAGAGTTTTATATTCGTTTTACTTGTAGATATAATTGAATACAAATTTTTTAGCAGTACGCGTTCATCATGACCAGTTTGAGTCATAGATCGACCTAACACTCATATAAAATTATCAAAATAATTTCTACACTTGAGGAAAAATCACTGCATCTAATTTTTTTCACTATTTATTTATTTCGTGATTTTGAAACGATTTCGTGGAATTTAAAAGGATTTTATATGGATTCGTTAAATATTCAAAGAAGAATTCGAATATTGAATTGTGAATGACTGTAGACAAAAAACCTAGTTTCTCATTTAACTGCGAAGGACGAAAACCACTAGAGTTCCTTGTGCTCGAAGATGTACCTGGTACATGACCATTTGGCAGCGTTCCGTACTTTCTGTTACTTGCAAAGCAGCAAAAAGCCGCTGGCTATGCTGTTGCATAAATTGATACAACTATCTCGTTTACCCCGACCTCTCCAGCATTCTATTTAAGGAAAAACTATGAAAATAAAAACTGATTAACATCAGTATTGCGTGTAATGTTTATTTCATTTTAAAAATATATTCTCTCTGATGAGAATGTAATATTTTTAAAAACTGCACAATTATTTCTTGTTTTGAGGGAAGACATTTTTCGGAAGAATAGTAATTAAAAGCTTCAAATAGTGCTATAACTGTAGATCTCTTTTAAATGAATACAATTTAATGAATGGACTATTTTTAGCTCACTGGCAATTCAGCTCCGCTTGAGACACCATTCCCCTTAATATAATTAAAGCGTGTGAAGAATTTCAATGTATCTTACGTGTTTGATCTCGTAAGTTATAATATAAGAGAAAGCAGTTCCGAAACTATGAGTTTGCACCCGACACGTATCGCCTACGCAACGTGCAAATCAGCTTCGTTTCGAATGAAGGGGTCCTGTTCAGATCAAATTATAAGCATCCTTTGAGAATTCCATAGACGAACCCCGGCGCCACATGAGTACGTTCGCCACTGAGGGACAGACGCGGAAAGGTTGAAAATTACAGACAAAATTGGCAAAAGTATCCACCAGGGTTGCAGTCAATTTACAAACGGCGAAGTGACGGGAGTGAATTCTCGGACGTGAAATTAAAAAAAGGTCATTCCCGAGAAATTACACTTTAAAAAGGTTTAACGTATTTCGCAAAATGAAACTGAAATATTTAAAAGAAGATAAAAAGTCTTGAGTAAGTGGAAATAGTAAAGCAGATTTACTCGAAAATATGAAAGTAAAGTCAGAATAATATATTACCTTGAAAATTATAACATTTATTACACTATAAGGGTTGTAATTATAATACTTCTTAAGTATAAAAGATTTTAATGTTTACCTTTATGCATGCCTCTTTCTGTGTCGGATAATAGCTATATAACAACCCTATAGAATTTTAAATGCATAATTTTTTCTCTACGAGAAAATGGAAGATTAATTAAATATTTTAGAATCCATTATCTATTTGAAACTGATAGAAATTCATATGGTGGATTACGTCTATAGGGACGGAGAGAGAATGTGAAGGTACAAAGCATAATTATCATCTAATGCACTTAATTAACCCATCGCCACGTTATATGTTCGTGTCCTGGCCATTAACTAGCTCTTTCTCGAATAGCCAGTTCCATTCCTCTTGATGCTGTATTGATTTCCCATCGACGGAAAACGAAGATGGTCGGCGGCAGTTAGAATCATTTCTCGAGTAGTTATTTATGTTATATATAATTTAGATACATTTAAGAGAAGATTTTTTATGGCAGAAATGGCATTTTCAAATACGATTATATCGTCGTGTTTTGATAACATCTAATTATATTAAGTGCATCTGATCATTAAGTGCATTTGATCATTTAGTGATTTTTATTAATTAATCAGTGAAGCTCTTTACCAAGATTGAGTGATTCACTTCTCACTAACTGAAGCTTACACAGAATCACTAAACCTACTTAAATTTTAATGTGAATACTAAAATGGTACGGCATACTTCATCTACTGCGTCTGAATAAATCACGGTTTTACTACTTAAGGAAAATCGACCTTATAAGCATCTAACGTACACTTTCATGTACTTGACATTTTGTTAAATTGATCAATAATTTAATAATGAAATTGTCACAAGTGAAAAAGAGCAGAACGTATTTTCTAAGAATTTATGGAAAAGGACGGGAAGGGAAAATGTTCATTCATGAATTTTCCCAAAAGCGTAATTTAATCGCTTCTCATTCTGCGAGGACCTTACTCCATTTTCGATATTTTCGATAAGGGTTCTGCTGTCCTTAAACTGTAAGACACATTTTAGAATTTCATTAAAATTAACTCTTTCAAAAGTGAATAATCGTATTACAGTAATTATTTGTTTGTATACACGGAAAAGAAATTTTATTTTCTCGTGAGTCTGATGAACTTTGGTTCTCAAAGGAGGCCTTTATTGGCACTCGCTATTTTCAGCGTAGTTTAATAAACCTATTCACAATGAATGCACTAACTTCATTATTTTTGCATTGCAGGTTGGCAGCAGCGCAAGAGGCGGCACAAAGGGACCCTGGATTCGCGAGTCAGTACAGGAGAAGGCAGAGGTTGGCCGGACTGAGAGGTCTCGGTGACTGGGTTAGCTCGGGAGGGGAGGTTAGTATAATTATTGATACTAATTTGTGATATTTACTAACAGTTTATGTCGAAACATTTTGTTACAGAAAATTGGAGGCAATTTTTAAAATATTTCATTTTTAAAGTTGTTTCAATTTGATTTAAAGAGAAATCGAGCTCTTAGAAATCTCTCAATAAAATTCCCCGACCTTTGAAAATCCTTCATACTCCATATAATATTTTAAGAGCCATCAAAATCTCTTTAAATTCATGTAAAAAATTCATGAAAATATCTAAAAATTCCTAGAAACCTCTTGAAATTCCTTAACATTAAAAATTCCTTTAAATTATTAGAAGTTTCATCCAATTCCATGATATCATCCTTAAAACTTTCGCAATATCTTTTAAAAATCCGAAACATGTATTGAAATTCCACGACAGCATTTTAAATCCCTTAAAATTCCACGAAATCTTTTAGAAATCTTAAAAATCTTTTGAAAGTTGTAAAAATCCCTTAAAATGTCTAGAAACCTCTTGAAATTCCTCTCTAAGAAAAGTGGTGGAACGAAATGTCTCGAATTTGTAAAAAGTAAAACAAAATAATCGTGTGATTTGCTAGTTTGATTAAGTTGTTCATAAAATATTAAAATATATATTATAATATGTTAAAATATGAATAAATGTTTGTTTCTTCAGGTATCTGGTCTGGTAGCCATGGCGCCAGGCCGGGATCAGGGTGGCGGGGCGGGTGGGACCAGCGGGGGTAATAGAGGCCCCTCTTCGCTCTTCATTTTGAGCGAGGATAATTGCATAAGGAAGCACACTCGCTTCATAATCGAGTGGCCACCCTTCGAGTACGCCGTCCTTCTCACCATCATCGCGAACTGTGTGGTACTCGCCCTCGAAGAACATCTTCCCAGCCACGACAAAACCGTCCTCGCGCAGAAGCTCGAGTCCACGGAGATCTATTTTCTCGGGATCTTCTGTGTCGAGGCGAGCCTCAAGATCCTCGCCCTCGGCTTCGTTCTCCATCGCGGCTCCTATCTTCGTAACATCTGGAACATCATGGATTTTTTTGTGGTGGTGACTGGGTAAGCATTCTCTTTGTCTTTTTGTCTTTTTATCTCTCATACCGAAATTCACTTACCATTCATTAATATCACTTAAAGAGACTCTTTAAACCTATTGCGAGCACCACATAATTGAATCAGTTAGATGAAGAAGAACTGGAATATTGCAAGTTAAAGAAACAATTGAAATAATTTAATTTATTGACTTCCAAACTGAAGAAATAAAATGAAAAATTTCAGCAATGTGATAAAGGTTAATTGTTAGCTCAGAATTAATATCAAACTCCGAATTAACATTGGATCTTTGTTTTATTGTAGAGATTTTTTTTATTTGCTTTGGTTGGAATTTTCATTTAGAAAAGTTATAACCCGTGTGGAAAAGTCGATTGGGACCTAAATAGGCCCCAGTTGAGTTGCCTAACTCCCAATGGGGGCCCAAATAGGCAGCCCAACCACACCCCAACAACTACGATGGGTTCTGGTCTGGGTTATAACGCTGAGTAGTGCTCGTGCTCAAAATTGGGTTACCCACTTAATACCTAATAAATTTAAATAAGATAAATTATTAAACATTTATCATAATTGGTCACGAGATATTTTCAAAATCACAATTGAAATACTATTTTACCAATGAAACTATTACATTTATAGTTTTCTTTAAAAATAGGGTTGCCCAATTGGGTCCAGATTGGCGAAGATTTCCACACGGGAATTCGTACAATTCGTGTAAAAAGAAAAGGTTTTTGCTTCTCGAGAAAACAGAAAAAGAAAGGTTACATTGATACTGACACTATGACATTGATACTGACACTGACCCCAATTATAATTTTTTAGATGGGAGAAAATAATTTTTTTACCGCCTAAGACACAGTAAAAATAATATTCTGAGTTATTCAGAGTAGGTACACCATACTCTCCTGCTTAATGGGATTGAGATACAGTAGACGTGAGATTGATACTGTTACAGAAAAGATGCTTTAGCCGTATCTTATGCAACAGGTGGAGTTGTTGCTCTGCAACAGGAGGCATCTAACATTGCTGCTTTTATTATAAGCGGATTTGTTTAACTCCATGAGTGCCTAACTTTTTCATGATAATTTGTGAAAATTATACATCATAGAAACGTACTCAGCATTTACTTCAAATGACTGGCTGTTTTTATTCTTAACTTATTAAAAGATGAAAAACATTTTTAAGTTAATAATTATTGAAAGTATAATTCAGCACCTGACATCCAACATACTCTTTAACACTTGTAAACACCTTCAGGTTCAAAATATTTTACCCCTATTCACATTTATGTGACCATGTACTGTTTCTGATATAGAAGTATGATAACGAGTTTATCGAGTATTGATTAACGATTTTCGTTAGCAAAAGGCTATAATTTAAGGAGTAGGAAAGGTTGCTTTGAAACATAGATTCTAGCATAATCCTTGGATTAGGTCGATGACCGTGTTCGCTGAAACAAAAGTGGACGTCGACCTACGAATGCTACGTTCCTTCCGAGTCCTCAGACCACTAAAGCTGGTTTCAAAAATTCCAAGTGAGTCAATCACACTTCTGAGAGCAGAGAAAAAAGTTCCTTTTTAAGCTAGAGATTTCTTTTTCTAATATTTACTATCTATTATATTATATAATTAGAATTTTTAAAGTGTTCTAGATAGTTCAATCTACCCCATAGTCTTTTAGTTTCTTCGTCAAATTCATCGGTGGATCTAGTTTGTTTCTATTATGCTTAAGTTCCAACGATCTAGCCAAATCTAAAGAACGTAGGAATCAAATAATCCTAATTAGAAATGAGTATTTGCTATTTATAAATTCTCAATATCAATATATGCTTAAAAGTAATTAGTCTTACTTCATTTAAATTACAATTAGATACAATTTCTTGTGGTTTAATAAGTAAATTGACTCTATTCAAAAATTATTCTTTTGTATTTATTGTTTAAAAGCTAATACTTTCTCTACTCACTCCTTCGACATAGATGCTCTCTAAATTTGAATCAGTGAAAAATCAGTGAAATTTCACTGATTCCCAGTCAAATTTCACTGATTCTCAGTGACTCATTTCTCGCGATTTTGATCAGTGAAAAATCCACTGGAAATCAGTGAAAAGTCACTGAAATTTTCAGTCGTTTAGTTCAGTGACTTTTCACTGATTTTCAGTAGTTTTTCACTGATTAAAATCGTGAGAAATGAGTCACTGATTCAGTTTTAGAGAGTGATGAGAATGTAAAATATGACCATTAGGGGCTGTCGATGTCTTAGACCAGTTGAGTAGAAGATTCTTTAGATAGGTAGGTATATTTTTCACCGTAAAATTATTATTCGTCGACTAGTCCAGACTTTTTAGGAGCCAGTCATATATTATAAACTGCACCCACGAGCCAATCGTCATTTTTTCAATCTCAATATATATGCGTGTCACATAGCTGGATCATGAATTATTAATTATATTATTAGTGGACTGAGGTAATCATTTTTCAATATTTTATGAACATTAATAAACGAGTGATGAACAATAAGGAGACATTTTTTGTACCTTTAGGGTGTACGTAGAGCGAACATCGTTAAGCTTGAAATTCGCAACCGTATTTTTACACACACTCACACCATTGATCCATACAGTTAAAAACATGAATCGACGTAATAGACAGCCCACACAGAAACAGCTAGCCTATCAGTTCACGTTAGCCTGCAGGAGGCGTCTATATTTAGAAACCGCTATCTTTAGCTATAACCCATGTATAATAGAGTCAACTATACATTAGCAAATACCACTGTGTACGTGTTCTGGTATTGAACATCCAATAGATCATAGATAATACGATTATTACAAATTCTGTAATTGCGACAATTATATTTCAATTATAATCATCTTGAACTATAGGGGCCATCCATAAATTACGTACTAATTTTTTCTTATAATTTTTTTCCCTCTCCTCCCCTATTTAACTAATCGTAACATCGTTTGAACCCCTTCCCACCCCTTCTGGATGGCGTAATTTTTTCAATTGTTGCCATAATTAAAATGTAGCTACTTACTACGGAAAATGTGATTTAAAAATTCAGGTATGTTTTAAATTTTAAAAAAAGTAGTACACCTTGAAAGTTAATTTAATTTCCATTATTCCCTAAAGTTTTCTAAATGTCTCTTAAAATTCTATTAAATCCCATGAAATTTTTTAATTCGTTGAAATCCTCTAAAGAAAAAAATATTTCAGATCTCTTAGAATTTCTTGAAATCCGCAGAAATCCGCAGAAATCTCGTACCGTTAGGTTTGACTAAAAGATTAGCTAATAGTATCGGTATAACCCCCCCCCCCCTCCTACTATTATATAATAGATCGTAATATTTTTCCTCACCTCTTTTCCCCTAAAAACTGTTACGTAACTTATGGATAGCCTAACTTATGGATTACCACAAGAGCAAATTTAATTTCGCTAACTTTAGGTTCGCAATAATAAATATTTTTTGCTAAAACTAGGCGATTTACCCCAGTTTCGTACAGACAGAGGTAAAAATGGCCTAGTTTTAGTGAAAAATATTCATTATTGCGTACATAAAGTTGGCATTTGATTATTAACTTCGAGTCCAAAAGTTTCTTAGACGTTTCAAATTTACTTGAAGAGACTGAAAGTTTCCTCTGAGATGAGCAACAGATGAACTGGAATAAGAGTTTATTGTAGAATTTTCCACTTTTTAAGTGGAAAATTGATTTTAGTGAATTAATGGACGATAAATTTACTCTGGCCTAATTGTCACGTTAATTTGAGTCCTTACTAAAATATTTACAATGTCAAAGGTAGTCAATTCTTATCAAATTTAGGACCTCGTGGTATTAGAAATACTTTTATCAATATTAGTTTCCATCCCTGATATATTTTTTAATATTCAAAATTGCAAATCATAAAAACCAGATAAAAATACTTAACCCAAATAATTTTACTCTTCACACACTGATTGTTCTCATAACGTCATAGTCTCATATAGTATTAGTAAATTGTGCTTGATATAGAATAGCAACTTGTCCGATCCATCCTGATTCCCAAGACACTCCCTGAAAGTTACGACGCTCTTATACACGATCAGACCAGAGAGTCTATTGCATTCAAGGATCAAGTCAGAAGAAGAGTGATTTAGTTTCCGAGAATCTCGAAGATGTATTTGCTGAATCACTTTTTTATTGCCTAGAAATTGGAGTTTCAATCATTTATTCTTTTATAAATTTCGTGAATTGATGCTTTTTTCTGAATGATAAAAACTAATGAGACTGCATCAAGTACATATGAGGAATCGTTCAAAAATTACGTAACGCCTTTGAGTTTCGAATAGAAAGAAATTCTATCTTTTTGAATTCACTATATTCCGGAATTTGTATCCGAACCAAACAGTTGCAATCCGACCTAATCCGAAAGAAGTTTTCAATCTGGATCAATCATTCGGACTGAAAGTTTGGATTAATTCGGATTGACCGGATTCATTTTGAATAGGTCTTGGATTGATCCAGATTTGAAAATTCCTTCTGATTAGATTGGAATGAAACTGTTTGCTTCGGACACAAATTCCGTAATGATTCGGATTGGTTCTGAAAATATTCGCATTCCGAAACTTTCGCCATGGCAGGTTGTACAAAAAGCGTTCACAGCATCCTACAAATCCAGATCCTTCCAATCCTAAAGGACAATACGAGTTAGACTAGACACGCTACTGACTAGTATAACATAACTAATTAAATAGTCCATTAGTGTAATAGAGTAGTAAGTAGTAAAGTGTGGTGGGTTGTGTGTGTGTTTGGGGCAGGTTCATCACGGCGTTCCCGCACGGCATAAACAACGTGGAAATGGATCTGCGAACGTTGCGTGCAATACGCGTGTTGCGACCGCTCAAACTAGTCTCCGGCATACCGAGTGAGTAGCGCTTCAATTATTGGCAAAAATCCCAAAATGGATTGAAAAATTGTGATAAAAGAAAAAGTAACAGAGAAAATGAAAGAAATTTTAAAAAGTACTTGGAAAAAGCACAAAAAGTAAACGCTGATGAGAACCACTGCTCGTGGACTGAACGCGCATATAAAACGTCCATTCTCTAATTAGCATTATGTCATCTTATAGCTATACACATAGAGGATTCTTAGAAAAGATGTAGTAGAGAATATTGTTAGAAGAAAGTAGTTTACTTTTAACAAATTACTGAATCGATTTTTTTTCGACAGAATTCTTCAGGGAACGATTTTTGAGGTCTTAATTGAATTTTCGATCTAAAGAGTTCCTTTATCTTCAGATTAAAATGCTAATGACTGGTTTTCAAATAAAATGAATATATCAGATTTATAACTCTCTAGTTTCTGCAATAAGAGTTTTTAGTAACTATTTTTGAATTTCTAATATCTTATAAATATTGCTGCTTGGGTGTCTTCAGAAAATCAATTCGTAATTTTTTTTACTTTGACCACCTAAAATCGATTCTGATTAATTTAACTGTCGTTTCGTATTTTTAATATATATTATACATAGTAATATTTGCTTATCGCACAGTAGAATCAGAAAAATGGACGTTGCACGTGAGATATTACACGAGCAAAAATTTTTGTTTAGAAAATTCATGGAGTGGAAATAATCGACTCTAATTTTTTTTAAACAGGTCTCCAGGTGGTGCTGAAGTCTATCATCAAGGCGATGGCTCCTCTGTTACAAATCGGCCTGTTAGTTCTTTTCGCCATCGTGATATTCGCCATTATCGGCCTCGAGTTTTATTCGGGAACGCTGCACAAAACGTGTTACAGCGTTGAAAATATCAGTGAGTAAAATAAAACACGTGTTTCATTTGACCTTTATAATGTTTTTATTTATTAAATTATTATTGGGAAATGAAAAGGGTAGCTGAGAGAATAAAAGAATAGAGAATTGTATGAAACCAATTCTCGGAACATTATGACTTTGAATCAAATGTGACGTGCACCGAAGAAAGGGGGCTTACTCTGAAAAAATCGATATCAAGGTTTTTACACCTTTTGATAGTTTTTTAGTTGCTCTCTTTAATGGTGTAAAAACCTCGATATCGATTTTTTAGAGTAAGCCGCCTTTCTTCGGCTCACGTTACAAATATATTTGCAAAGTGTTTGTTGACTGCCGAGGGGTTATTAACTCAAGGTCTTAACTCGCTCCTCGGCTACCGCCCTTTCCTCTCTGTTCCCTCGGCAACCACACTGACCGGTTAAATAAAATAAATTTTAATTTAGCCGGACTATTTTCCTGGATACATCAAACAGTAAATTTTTGAAAAATTGAAGTTTCAAGAATCTTAAAATTCTTGTATTTTATACTTTCGTGAAATTAAAATTTGGCAAAAAGATGTCCTGTTTAATCCTTGTAAAGTACGGCGAAATCATCTTGTCAATAGTGAATAGAGATACCGTATTTTTGAAAAATTGTCGAATAGTTGAATGTTGGTTTAATCCATATTTACTGGATGAATGAATTCATTTCGCTTGAATATTTCAGACATAATGGTGAAGGAGGGTGAACTGCCAAATCCATGCAACACAGATAATCAGAATTTGGCGCCTCTGGGTGCTTACGTATGCAATGCTTCAACTTCGATTTGTGCTGATCTCTGGGAGGGACCAAACAACGGCATCACTAGTTTCGACAACATCGGATTCGCCATGCTCACCGTCTTCCAGTGCATCACTATGGAGGGTTGGACTGCCATATTGTACTGGGTAATGCAAGATATATGTTCTTCAGTGTTAATCTTTTCTTCCTCTCCAGGTCATTCCAAGAAATGTCTGGAGAGGAATTCACATATTCGTTGTACATTCGTTGTGGAATCTTCTTCTTTTCCTTTCGTTAATCGACGGAGTTGAAATTTTCATAAACGCATTCCGCCGAGCTGCTTCAGAAGATTTTCCACCTGACCGCTATTAAACTCGTAGTTCACTTTTCCCCTAATAATCTTATAGTTTCCTTGGCCCTGTTCCTTAATTAGAGAAATTATTCCATTGAGTTGTTCTTTTTTCAACTTCCTTTTCCTTCCCTTTCAATAGCGTTTCAGGTGAAAAATCTGCATCTTCATTTTTTGTACATTTTCTGTCAATATGTATATATGTTTCTATCGGTGTATAATTGCGTGTTTACTTTTATGTCGCTTACGCACAAAAAAATGGTTTTATTTTCGTATTTTCCACTAAAATTTTCACCTTTACGTGTTTCTCTTCTTCTATATATCTTCTCTTCGTTTATTAGTTTTCACTTCATTCTCAATTGACATTCGGTGATTTGGCTTGCGTGTGAGCATGATACGAATAACAGACAATGAAGCCCAAAAAGAAATGCAATTATTAATGAATGCTAACACTGACGTATATATTCACCTTGCTCAGTATAACACTGTCAGTTTCAGGCCTCTCCACGTCGCATCAATATCTCAATATTACCCTCATCCTCGAAATCTCGTGAAACATTTCTCTTACATCAAAATCCTCATGTACTTGACGATTTTCATTCATTCTATTTTTTTTTTTTTGTAAATATACTTTTCAAAGAAAACCGTGGCTATTCGTCCAGCTTTTTAGAACGTATCTCGAAATCTTGAAAATTTGATTGGTTGAAGCGGTGAGAAATTTTTCCATCCCATCAATGAAATTCGTTGGAAAAGCTGCACGATTATCCGTTCAAAAAAATCTGAGTCACATCCTTGTATTTTTAATTAATTTTAATTATATGAATATATTTCGTAAATACTTTTAAATTTCATTTTCATGAGGTAGAAAAAATTCTAACGAGATTTCGACGGTGTTGTAAGCTTATATTCTTGTATGTATATTTAATTACTCTACTTAAAAGCAACAGTTTATCCAGTACTGGATAAAACTATTTAGGGTAATGGGTAAAATGGTTGGCCATCCCCCAATGATTGCCCATTTGCTTTAAATATACGTAATTAAGATATATTCACAAGTAAAACTATTAATAAACAGTACAAGATTGTGTTCAACAAACTTTACGCTATTTATTATAAGTTTTAATTATCGATATTTCTTAATTGTATATGATTATTTTGAAATGGCAAGTCATTGTCAAAATTGATCAATCACTGTACTCATTGTCTCAATTAATATATTTAAAAATACGATTTGAAAATTAAAGCTTTCGAAATTGGGTTGAAGTTGCACACGTCTAGTCTGACAATTCTTTTTTTTTATTTGTTGGAATGAAAATATAAAAAAAAAAGTCATCAAAAAACTTTTTCAGAGATTTCACAAAATTTCAAGAGTCTTTAATGAACTCCAAGGGATTTTGAAATATCTTAAACAATTTTAATGCACTTG
>JAUEJJ010000047.1:786874-797607 GCA_032164275.1 Synergus coniferae
TTCTCTCATCACATTCTTCATTTGGTCTTCAAGGGAGTGTCCATTAATTGCTCAAGGTTGATAGCCTTCAATTTTGTTAAAGATTATTCAATTTAGAATTTATTATTGGACACTTCCAAATCAGTGGTTATCTTACTGTGGTGTAGTTCATTCTAGTAATAGTAAGCCAGATTTAATATCACGAAATGGTGAATTTTCCAGACTAATGACGCTCTTGGTAGCACGTTCAACTGGATTTACTTTATACCTTTGATCGTCATCGGATCTTTCTTCATGCTGAATTTAGTTCTTGGTGTCTTGAGCGGGTAAGTTTCTCTCCTTTATAATCTCTTCTGTGCCTCCTCATAATTGCAGCCCCTGGTCAAAGAAAAAAGGGGGCTAATTATTGAAAACGTTTCTTTGAGGGATTTTTATTTTAATTTTGAGGGAAATATTTTTATTTTAATAGGGAGTTTTCTAACGAAAGAACGCGCGTCGAAAGGCGAGCTGCATATCAGAAACAGAAGAGAAAACATCTCTTCACGACTGCATTCAGTTCTTATTTAAAGTGGATTACTCAAGCAGGTTTTGGTCTTTTGTCAACCCTTATCGAATTCTGCCAGTAGAATTTTACAAAACTGGGCATTTTAATCATTTCTATTATAGGACAGAATTGGTTCCTCACGTGAAAATAAAAAACCCTATGTAACCTGTTGTTCGAGAATTTATTTTTACATATCAAGACACAAAGTTTTCATGAAATTGGGTCAAAACTTGTCAATTTAATGTCCACGGGCTTTTGAAGTTTGAAGTCTACTTTACTTTATGACCTGTTATAAATTCTTTGGCATATGTCGTAATTTTCACACGTCTACAAAGTTGGCAAACAAGTGGTACTTTGGCTTTTGAGTTTGGAAATTTTTCAACTTTAATGTCTTTTTATAAAAATTGCGCGAGTTATAAATTTTTTGAAAAGGAGGTCGATCTTTTATTCTTTTTATTTTATTCACTTATCTTATTTTATCTTGTGCCAACAATTTTGATAGTAAGTTTCAACTAGAAATCTGACTTCATGACTTCAATAAACTCAACTGAATTCAACAGCCGTTTAATTTTTGTGTTTTTAATTATCAGTCTTAACTTGAAAAATAATTTTGACTATTCACTTGTTTAATTAAGAAAGTGCCCAGCTTTGATTTTAAAGCCAGACCATTCCCGGACGAGTAGAAATGTAAAGCTAGAATTAAAGCAGGGAATTCCAATAGAAATTGCGAACGTAGGACGGCAGCCGAGAATATAAGCTAAAGTTTACTTGAGGGTTTATACAAGCTTTTGTGGAAGACGATTATCTGGTATCGGACGCTTTGTCGCCTTTAATCATGCTATCACCCTGTTTTTGTAACGCTTGTAGAGAGTTTGCAAAGGAGAGAGAAAAGGTGGAGAACCGTCAAACATTTCTAAAGTTACGAAGGCAGCAGCAACTCGAACGTGAACTGAATGGATACGTCGAGTGGATCTGTAAAGCAGGTTAGAGAAGCCGCTCGAAAATTTTGCTTTATTACTTTTCCCTAATTTCTGACAAAGCTCTTCTCTTCCGCATTGTGTCTCGCAAACAATAGCTATCAATTTCATAAATTGAAACTGAGCCAGTACAACTAGAGAATCTGTTATTTTTACTCCAGGAATTGACAGAAAATATGTTATCTAAAAGAATTTCCTCTTGTTTGAGGGACACAAGATGGACATGTAATTTTTGAAACTATAATACACCAAGAGCTCTTGCAGTGGTTAAAATTTAAAGGAACACTCAATATTTTTCAGAGGAGGTTATTCTTGCCGAGGAGAGAACGACGGAAGAGGAAAAAATGCACATAATAGAAGGTATGTATTATCTTTCGAGCGACGTATTATTTATGTTTGTTCACGTCCTCTTTCTTGTCTGTAAACCTTTTAGCGAGGAGAAGAAACGCCGCGAAAAGAAAAAAGCTTAAAAACCTCGGGAAGAGCAAAAGCACCGACACGGAAGAAGAGGAGGGTGAGGACGACCCAGAAGATGGTGAGTTGTATTTTTGCCAATCTCTTATCTCCCACTCACAGAATATTCATTCTATTCATGGACAAAAATTAAGAACCAGAAATATTCGATCAAACTGTTAACCGACATTTTCAAAATAAACATTCCTCAATTAAGAATGTTCCCTTTGAAAATTAAATTTACATATAATTTATTATTTATTCATTCATCAACATTATTTATAAAAATTGCCAGATATTTTTTTTTAATAGATAATTGATCTAATATGTGATGCGATTTAAGATGACTTTTAGTTAATGATTTATCTCTTTTTTTTTGAGTATTTTTCCTGTGAAGCCTAATCTGCAAATGTCACCAATTATTTTGATGTGACATGAAGTTCAGGTTCAAATCAGGTTTTCGATTAAAACGTTAATAGCAAGCGAGTTAACTTTCCTCCCTGATAAATGAGTTTTTATGTTTTTTGGTAAAAACAACCCTTCGTTCTTGTCAATGAACATTCTAAACACACGCTATCAGATGCTCCTCTTGTTTCAGAGCCTAAGAAAAAACTGAAAGGTAACTACAATCCAGAATTCAAGAATTTACGTAAAAAAAAGTAACGGCTACATTGTTCTTCTAACTGTTTGTGTTTACGTTGAGAGTAAAAAGTACTGTACAGTACTATTGTGCGTTTACACAACAATCCACACGTACGTACACACACACATATACACAAGCATTTACATACACGCATACATAGGTATACATAAATATGCGCATATGTAACATCATTATTGTTGTAATCCTATTTATTATGTACGGTATGGGGGCGCGAGTCAACTTCGATGCGATGCATCCTTCAGTCGAGTTGACCGCGTTGTGTAGCTAGCATATTTTTTCAATTATTTTTTACTGAACGCAGTAGACTCTGACAGACTGAAAGCACAGTGAACTATCACATGGAAAAAATATATTTCAACCTTTACGACTGTTGGAAAAATCTCTATTAAATTTAATAAAATATATGTGAAGTTATTTTGCACATACGTACATTTGATTCAATTTAATACAGATTTTTCTAACAGTGCAGACTTGAATTTTGTACGCAGCGATCAATCCAAATTATTTGATTATGACTCTGCAAAAATTAAATTTCTACAAATTGTCGAATGTATAGGACAATTTATATTAGTTTCTGTTTCCGTAATCTGAGAAGTAGAAAAATTATTGGCAAATGATATCAGTTGAGATTTCTAAAATTAAGTTTCGTTATGATATCAATTCCTGGTGAATGTTCAAATCAAATCAAACTTCAGTCTGATTGTAAGATGGATTTTTTTCTGATTGACTGCGTGCAGAATATAAATTGACTAATTTTTATTTTTCCTAGGTATTGCTTCTATATTGGCTGGTATAATGAAATACGTTTTCTTTCGAGCTCGGAGCGATCATTATTTTCCTGATAACAAATTGTATCACATTATTCCATTTGACTTAAACTTGCAGAATTATCTTTTACGTAATCAAGGTCTTTACTCTCCACTGATGCTAAAAACTACTTAAAGTATACCAATGTCGTCTCAATAATACACTTCTTCTTAAATTAACTTTCAGGTCAGCAGTTCTATCAAGAATTAATCAATATATCAATATTATAAATTAAGTCTGAGATTTTATTTGGATTAATTGTACTAATTGAAGACATTTTTATACTTAATTTTTATTGAGTTTTCGTGAAAAGCAAAAAGCATCTTTTGAAAGTAAATGCACATACATTTTCATTAACATACAATATTTAATCATCTTTTATCGATCGCACCGTGCTTCAAACAAGATTATTTAGGATGCCCGATGACGACGGAGCGCTGGTTAATGTTTAGCTGAAAGCTGCTGTGTGATGAGCTAGCGCATCCAATTATGAATGTAGAAAATTAGTTATGCCGAACGATTATCCGTAGCAGCAATTTTTTATATGAATATCAATTAGGTAAATCCCCAATAGTCAATCCTCAAAGCGTGAGTTCTCACGAGCGTGCAGACTTGCGATTCCGTTTGTACATAGTAATTTTAATAGTACTGAAGATATTAGTCGTAACTAGTTAATCCCGCTTTGTAGAGACTTATAGAATAGCCTCGCGTGTCTATCGAGTGGTGGCATCTAGGGACTTTGTGATTATTATCTATATAAAAACATCCAGATCAAATTAAAATGGGGTCATTGCATGAAACTTGCTTAAGCATTTAAAAATAACTTTCCACTCCTTTGAAATCATTTACAACATTTTAGTAGTAATTACCATCTAATTATCTCACCATTCTTCGCAACAGTATTTATAGGTAAATATACAATCGTAGAGGTACAATTTAATATTAAATATTGATTTTCATTTAATATTAGTTTCATTGAGTAAAACAAATCTAATTACTCGGTTAACATTCAAGCACAAAAAGTATTTATAAATTAAATATAATTTTTCGCTTTATTAATGTTTTTTTTCTGAATATTTTTAACGTTTATTGGCCCAGTTCCTTTAAAAGACAAAACAGAAGTATATGAAATATAAAAATAACGTAAATCGATAAATAATCTTTTAAAGCTTTAAGACCAATTCTATAATCATTATAAAAGTATTTTATGCAATCTGGTGAATTTTAAGTAATGAGAACTAAAGTTGATTAATATTTCAGTGAAAAAGGAAGAAATTCCGCGCATGGATTGTTACTTTTTCATAATATCTTAGTTTTATAGGGACGTCCGCCAGAAAGAGGTCATTCGCTCAAAAAAATGATTAAATATGCCCTTACTGATTACTCTGGTTGATTTAACCAGCATTCCAATTGTTTTAACTAGAAATTCAAATAACAAGAATTCTGGTTATTTTCACCAGAAAAAATACTAAGGGCCCACTTAACCAGAATTTGATGACATTTTTTTCACTATTTCAAAGCGTTAACCAAAATTTTGAACATTACAAGTTTTCTGTCGGACTTCCAGAATTATGAGTAGTGTTATTATTTTTTTCATACATTTTAAAAGGCCTTGCATTTCATTTAGAAAGATCCAAAATTGTTGAACTGGATTAATTTTCCCTACAATTTACCAGTTTTAGCATGGTTGAACCACTTTTTCAGAACAGATCATTTGAACCTTCTGCATTTCAAGAAGAATATAAGCTGATCCTTCAGCGAATCTCAAAAAAAAAATTTTCCTAAACCGATACCCCCCAAAAAAAAAAGGTCACAAGTTACCATTAGACATTCAGTAACCTCATTTTTCTCAAAACTCAGAAAAGTTCTGCACTCGGTAGAAACGTCGACTAAGACGTTATAAACTAGCACCATATCCGAGTATGTTAGATTTCAACTCTGAAGCGTAGCTCCACGCACTGAAGCTTTTAAAAGTAACTTGATGCGTGAATTAGAATGCGTACTCTAGCCCCGTTAGATGAAAAGCTAGCGCGTAAAAGCTGTGAGAGTGTAAGCTGTGTAAGAGAATTCTAGTCTGCTTGATTGAAAAATCTGCAGTAAGCGGATCTGCACTGCGATCTGAAATTGACGAAAGTCAAAAAGAAGTAATTGACCCCTGCGCTTGCCCCCAAAAGTACCAATTTGGCACCTTAAACAACAATTGAACAACTGTACCAAACCAGTAATTTGTTTTTAGGGTTTTCAAGAGCTTCCTACCTCAAATCCAAGGTGAAAAACCAAGGTGCCTGCCTGGAGTTTTGGCGAGCTGAGAAGAGGTTTAGGTTTTGGATAAGACATACGGTGAAGACGCAGGGATTTTACTGGTTCGTCATCGTCCTTGTGTTCTTCAATACAGTCTGCGTCGCGGTCGAACACTATGATCAACCCCAATGGCTCACAGATTTTCTTTGTAAGTTACAAACACCGTCTTGAACATACACCATTTTGAACCAACACCATTTTCAAGATTTGATCAGCATTGTGTCTTATTGAGATAGTAATATCGTTTCCGTATTGCAGATTTCGCCGAGTTCGTGTTCCTAGCCCTCTTCATGATGGAAATGTTCATCAAGATGTACGCACTTGGGCCACGCAATTACTTGGAGTCGAGCTTCAATCGTTTTGACTGCGTGGTTATCTCGGGATCGATCTTCGAGGTGATATGGTCCGCAGTGAAGTCCGGCTCGTTCGGCCTTTCCGTCCTTCGTGCCCTTCGACTCCTGAGGATCTTCAAAGTAACCAAATACTGGGCCAGCCTTAGGAACCTTGTGATATCACTGCTCAACTCAATGCGCAGCATCATTTCGCTCCTCTTCCTGCTCTTCCTCTTCATCCTCATATTCGCCCTTCTTGGTATGCAACTCTTCGGTGGTCAGTTTAACTTTGATGGCGGAACGCCACCCACGAATTTCAACACCTTCCCCATCGCACTACTCACTGTCTTCCAAGTAAGTATACCACCATTCATCCATGAAAACAAGATTGTTCCCAATATCAGGATAGTCGATAACCGCTGTAAAATTTGGCCGACTAATCATTATTCAGTAGAAGAATTTATTTTAACAATCCCTTTTAAATGTTCATTTTAGAGATTTTTGGAAGAAGAGAAAAGTGTACACATGGACTTTTCTTTCGCTGTTCTGTAGTGTAGATGATCCTCGTCCATTTTTTTCTTTCGAAGAGTTAATAATCATCTTTGATTGACAGATCTTGACTGGCGAAGACTGGAACGAAGTCATGTATCAAGGCATTCAGTCTCAGGGTGGACACAAGAAAGGCATGATGTATTCTCTCTATTTCATCATCCTGGTACTCTTCGGCAACTACACTCTGCTGAACGTATTCTTGGCTATCGCCGTTGATAATTTAGCCAACGCGCAGGAGTTAACTGCCGCTGAAGAGGAACAGGAGGAGGAAGACAAAGAGAAACAGAAGCAGGAGCTCGAGAAAGAAATGGAATCCCTGCAAATGGGAGACGGTACTGCCCCAAAAGTTGAAATCTCTCCGCCTAGTCCGACGCAGAATTTGTAAGCAATCCTTTTCTATTTTGTACTTTTGTAATCAAAAAAGTGGAAGTATTTATTCCATTGATAACTAGTGTTATTTAACTGAGTCATTCTTTTCTTTCTGTACAACAGTAAAAGCGGAAAGGGTGGTAAGCAGGCGTCTGAGGAGAAGAAGCAAGATGACGAAGATGACACGGGACCAAAACCAATGCTGCCATACTCGTCTATGTTTATATTGTCTCCTACAAACCCGTGAGTACATTACGTCCTCAAAACCACTACTCATCTCATTGAGTAGTCAATTGAGTAGTTCAGTTCGAGATATCAATGAGAAATGGAAACTGATTGATGACAAGCCTGAAAAATTGTTTTTTTTTTTTTTGTTTTTCAGCATAAGAAGAGGAGCCCATTGGGTAGTGAACTTGAGGTACTTCGACTTCTTCATCATGGTCGTAATCTCGCTATCGAGTATCGCGTTGGCCGCTGAAGATCCAGTTGTTGATGACTCACCAAGAAATACTATCCTCAACTACTTCGATTACGCTTTCACTGGCGTATTCACAATAGAGATGCTCCTCAAGATCGTCGACATGGGAGTGATACTCCATCCTGGCTCGTATCTACGTGAGTTTTGGAATGTTATGGACGCAATTGTTGTGATATGTGCCGCGGTGTCGTTCGGATTCGACATGAGTGGTAGTTCGGCTGGTCAGAACCTATCAACTATAAAATCGTTACGAGTGCTTCGAGTGCTAAGACCTCTCAAAACTATTAAACGAGTGCCGAAGCTCAAAGCGGTGTTCGATTGTGTGGTGAATAGTTTGAAAAATGTCATTAACATTCTCATAGTGTACATATTGTTTCAATTCATCTTTGCTGTGATCGCGGTGCAGCTCTTCAACGGCAAATTCTTTCATTGTTCCGATGAGAGCAAATACACAAAAGAAGAATGCCAGTGAGTATCCTACATTTTCTTATAGAGTATTGTTGACAATAAATGCTAATTCATTGTGGTCCAATTTCAGGGGTCAGTACTTCGTTTTCGAAGATAATTCAATGCTTCCCGAGGCAAGAGATAGAGAGTGGAATACACAGAGCTTTCATTATGATAACGTCATGGCGGCTATGTTGACGTTATTTGCTGTACAGACAGGGGAGGGCTGGCCCCAAATCCTGCAAAACTCAATGGCTGCCACATACGAGGACCGAGGTCCTATTCAGAACTTTCGAATAGAAATGTCCATATTCTACATCGTCTACTTCATCGTCTTTCCATTTTTCTTCGTCAACATCTTCGTGGCCTTGATCATCATCACCTTCCAGGAACAGGGTGAGGCGGAGTTGCAGGACGGGGAGATCGATAAAAATCAGGTAAACTACATCAAATTTTTCAGTCACAACTCGATTATCTTACTTGATTCTCCGAAAATTGAATGGCTAATAGCATTGAGAATATTGACACTCATTTTTACAGAAATCCTGTATAGATTTTACAATACAAGCCCGTCCACTCGAGAGATATATGCCTAAGGAAAGAAATAGCATGAAGTATAAAATCTGGAGGATAGTGATGTCAACGCCTTTCGAGTATTTCATCATGATACTGATCGTATTAAATACATTATTACTCATGATGAAGGTAAGCACTCTCTGCCATATTACGCCATAGTTTACCCCATATTAATACCTGGAAGTGAGAAATATAATTAATTATTAGCAATTTTGAGTAACCCGATCTATTTCATATTTGACAAAGAAGATATAAAGGGCAAAGATTTTTTCTGCTTCTCAACTCCCCTTTTTGAATATCTTTGGACTCTCTTCCACTATTTTCTCTAATCCCCTGTTTATTGCTGATTCGTACAACCTTTTTAACTTCTTGCAAATTTTACCGATCAATTTAAATCATCCTTTTTAATTAACTTCTGCCCCTCTAATAATAAAAATTTCCGTTGTAATAAAACCCGATTGTAAAATAGAATGCACACTTGGAGCAGCCGATATTTCCCAGCGGAATTTTTTTTACAATAATGTCACGTTTGTTCCGAGAATTTTGTTGTATCTGCCTGTCAAACTATTCGTTCTACGTACATATATACTCGTTGTCCCTATCTATCTCTACCAAACACACGTAGCTCGTCTCCTGTCTTTCTCTTCTTTAAATACTTTCCTTTTTCCTTAACAATTACGAAAAGGACAGTGACTGAATACTAACTTGATTGTTACATTATCAATATAGCTAACATAAAATGGGGGTTCTGAGTGCGGAGCTAATTATTTCTCTTCTTTCTTTAAATTTTTGGCATTCCCTAGGTAGCCATTTTTTATGATCCAAGAACGTATAGACAGGATGTGGAAAAAATATTTAAGTATTCTTTCGATACTTCAATAATAACATTGCGATTCTTGAAAGTATGATTACAGTTTTTTAACGACCTGTCTTTAGTTCTTGAAATTCTTTAAATATTTCACTTAAACTTAACTTATACTCATCAAAAATATTGTTTCGTTATTTTTTCTTGTCTTTCAATATTCTATAATTCATTTTTATAAATGGAATTGCGATGAATTTAGTTTCGTACGTTGGACACGAATCCTTTTCTTATCCCGAGTGTAGAATCGTGAAAGTCTTCTATTGAACTATTCCTTCTGACATTCCTCCTGATTCTGCCGTATTTGTTCGAATTTTCCACTGTAACGTAGGAACTCCGAACAAATCTCAGAAACCCAGAGTTTCTTTATCGGTTTCTTTTCACACGACTGATTTATCCTAAGCGTGATTTTTATTTTTCTCCCATTATTTTATTTCTTTTTGTTTTCTGGCTGCATGGCTAGCATCGTGTCCTCGTGTCTTGGTAGTCATATCCAAAGACACATTTCTAAATACTTTTTCACATGGTACGTGTTTGCCTCTGCACTCCATCACCCTTTCTTAATGGAATAAAAACATTCGCTGAATCAAAAGTTCAATTTGAATAAACTAATTTCCGTAATCGTCTTATTCTTGAATTTTTAAAAGTTAATTGAGCACAGTAGGAAAATAACTCTAGCCTTTAATTTTTAAAATAATTTAATTTTTCAATTTTGTTCATTTTTTTATAAAAATATTTTTTTTGTCATTTTTTTTTGTTATATTTTTTTCTTGTTATATTTTCTTCTAAAGAAAGAATACAGAATAATATTTTGTTGTGAATATTTAGTGCCACCAAATTTTTTAATTTAGAGAATAAATTCAAATAAAAGCGAATGATTCCTTTCCATAAAATATTTTACAAGATAAGTCCCGCACTCGTGTTTTTTTTTTGCACTTTTAACCCTTTTAATATGTCAATTACTGACCCATTCGATAAACTCGACTCTGCAGCACATGCTTTTGACACATAGTGAGCTACAAAAAGAAAACGAGATTTTTCATTTGCAGTACACCCGATTGTTAAACAACCGTGTTGCAAGTATGAACGTACTAATGTGGCACCAAAATTAACTGTTCTTTTTACACACTTGTTGTTTCACTTTAACTTAATTATTCACTGCCTGAACGAGACTTGTTCACTCGAATGTCTTGCACACGCACTGTAAAATGTCATAAACTATCCACTACTATATAATAACCAAACGATGTCAATCATGTATATTTGCCTTAAATTATAAAAATAATATCACATCTTTAATTCCAAATTTTATTAGGAAATATAACTTTTTATATCTTTATGTCTTTATATATTATGTCTAATAGGCAACATCTTTTTATCAAAAAACAAAAA
>JAUEJJ010000047.1:806746-822265 GCA_032164275.1 Synergus coniferae
CGTTTGCAAAATTTAAAAAATCACTTTTTTTGGACACCCTAATACTGATAAAATCTATATGAGCTTCAATTGAATTAGTTGCCATCTAATCAGATGGGAAGTATGCTTCAAAATAGAGCAGTAATGAAAGAATAGGGTTTTTAGAAATCCCATTCCTTCCTTGTCAGTGGGTGTTCTGGTGATTCGAAATCAAGAAACCTTTTTATACCCTATGATACTTCTTTAGTTCAGTGTTGTGAGCTATTCAATTTTCGAATCCAATTGGCGGTGATGTTCCCTTTAGAGATAGACAGTAGTAGTGCTCGTAGGTAAAAAAACTTGTCATAAGTTGAGAAATTGTGTGATCCTCTCTTTTTAGAGCTTCGTTCGTGCACATGATTGGTCGCAAAGCTACTCGTAGAACGTTTAGCAGAAACGCTCTTCGTGTAAGCGAGACTGATACATTGCACGCGCGAAGTCCTCATCCATAAACTTGGAACGTATCGCTACTTTGTATGATTAAGTGTAATTTTCTCTGTCCCCTGCAGGAGAACTTCATCAACGTCGGATTCCTGAGGCTATTTCGAGCTGCGAGGCTGATCAAACTTCTCAGGCAGGGCTACACTATACGAATTTTACTATGGACATTCGTTCAGTCTTTCAAGGTATGTCGCAAAAAGAAAACACTTTGGTCAAAAGTACCAATAAATCTTGTGAAATCTCTTTAAATTTCGTAAGACTCATTTCAATAAAATCCCATGAAGTCTCCCAAAATTCCTTAATATTTCTGGAAACCCCAATAAATGTCATAAAATCCCTTGGAATCCTATAAAAGTTCCTTATCTCCCATGAAATCTCCTGAAATCTCTTAAAGTTCCTTAAAATCACTTAATACTCCATAAAATATTGTTAAGTCCTTTAATATTGCTTAATTTTGTATCTTTTTTTCATTTCAGGCCCTGCCTTATGTTTGTTTGCTCATAGCAATGCTGTTCTTCATTTATGCAATTATCGGAATGCAGGTATGAATTTTTCCCTAGATCACGGAACCATGTCATTCAAATTTTTAAATCCGTTTCAGAAATGTGCGATAATTCAGCCCCGTAATCGGGTCCATACACTCAAGCAGTTTTAGAGAATTAAATTCAGCTTACAGGAAAAGCAATTTATTTAAACTCTATTGAATTTAAGCGATTATAAAGATTTAGAGTCATTTGATATACATTTATATAAAAACATTCAGTGGAAAATTGATACATATACTTCCATTATTTTTGAGATTACAAAATTGATATGTAAACATTCGATACCAGTTTATATAAGTTTATTGAAACAGATCAATTGGCAGCACATGGAAAGCAAAATTCTCGCGACTAGGTTACACACTCACAAAAATTTCATTATTAGGTTTTTGGAAACTTGGCAAACGATCCTGAGACGGCAATTGAAAAACACAACAACTTTCAATCCTTTTTTGGCGGTCTTATGTTACTGTTTCGGTGAGTCGAGCAGCTTAATTCTGAAGTTTCAGGGAGAGAGAGAGAGAAAGAGAGAGAGAAAGAGAGAGAGAGATCACAGTTCCGCTTGATCGAAGTACACCACGCGGCGATATGCTCAGAATTCAAAGATATTTTTGTTCAGCGCTCATCTTTTACACACAAGATTAAATCAGTACAGTGATATTACAATATTACACTATATTTTCATTCAAGAAGAATCAATTACAACAGTATTTCTAGACCTACTGTAACTGCTAGTATAGTGATCAATAAGAGCATTAGGTTCGCCAGAAATGAGGCTGCTCGACATTTTTCACTTATTTTCTGAGATACTCATTTTCTTTTCTGATTACTAATCCCAGCAGAAAATACTCGTAGGACGTCTAGGCTAGTTACGCTTTCCTAGACACGTAGTCATTCCTTGATGATAGTTGGCGTATTTTAAGCATCAAACTGTCTAGGATAGTATCATGTATTGTAGCTATTTGAATAGAACTTTAGCTAATTTGTCTTGCGATTTTATGGCCCAGCAGAAAAGAAAGCACAAGATTTTTATTCAGAATGTCCACCACTACTATCATACACTTATCTGTAGAAGATTCTTATATTTATAATTGTATTCGTATTTTCTATCTAATTTTCTGTTCCTATACACTTTTCTTTATAGAGTTTTATTAGCATTTGGGAAATGGTAGTTGGGTTTGTTAGTATCTTGAGATTTGGGATTAACTAGTGTAAGCATTGGTGGACAATCTGCTTTTGGTCTTCGTATAATCAGTATCAAGTATGAAAGTTTATTGTCGAAGATCGACTCCCTAATGGTGCTTTCGCTCTGTTTTTGCTGTGGCTATCTACCTTCTACCGTTCAGGTGTTTGGTAACATCGCCTTGGACGAGAAGTTCTCGATTAACAAGCACAACAATTTCCAAAGCTTCATTCAAGGTCTGATGCTACTTTTTCGGTGAGTGAGAGCCTGGCAGAAGTAGAATTAGACTCTAGATTCCCTTTAGATATACCTCATCCTTCACATAATTCAAGACATTTATTTTCATGGAACCTACATCTCCTGTTACTTTGCAAAGAAAAATAATTCAATTCAAATTGACTCTAAAGGAGATTAAAAGGATTCTTGAAAAATAAGTACCTTGACACTTACAATTGTTAGAGTAGTTCACCCCTATTGCACATTTTGCGTTTATTCTGCATCCTATTCTCTATAATACCGCAATATCGGATGAAGTAGACTAACGTCCGAATGAAATGGCTTCACCATTTTTTTCGTTCTTTTATTTTCTGCAGTATTTTGGAAGAGTTTAGCTTCTTTACGCCGAGAAATCGACTTCGCTTCGAACTAAGAGCTTCTTTTGTATTTTAGAAAAGTTGATATCAGACCTTCAACTTTTTGTATTGGTAGTATTAAACCTAATTTTTTTCTTCTTTCTGAACTTCGAAGCGAACTCGATTTACACAGCCCTATTCACTTTGCAAAATACGTGGTGCCTTCGATCAAAGCAATCTTTTACAGGTTCCACTTACTGAGAGTCTTGTCAAGAAATGAAAGTTCGCTAGATGTCACTCTTAAAAAAATGTTCAGTTAATTTTCACTTAATATTTACTTAATCTTGACTCGTACGTCCATGGTGTACACATCTATCGATCTTTCCAAATTTTAAGATACACTGAGAGAAAAATTTGATACTATTTTTCAAACACTGACAACTACGTTTTAATTCAATTTAGAATGAAAATTTTTCCGCGGGATTTTCCAATCTTATTTCCTGAACCACTGATTGTGGAAAGACTTTTTTTTTCTCTCAGTGTGGAAGAGAGATTTTCATTCTACTGACACGAAATTATGATTATAGATGTGCCACCGGTGAAGCATGGCCGAATATTATGCTGGCTTGTGTAAAAGATCGGAAATGTGATCCAAATTCGAACAAAGGAGATGAAGAAACTTGTGGCTCGAATCTTGCCTACGCTTACTTCGTGTCGTTCATCTTCTTCTGCTCATTTCTCATGTTAAATCTGTTCGTCGCCGTCATTATGGATAACTTCGACTACCTCACTCGGGATTCCTCGATCTTGGGAGCTCATCATCTCGATGAGTTTGTCAGGATATGGGCCGAGTACGATCCCAATGCCACTGGGAAAATTCACTATTCAGAGATGTACGACATGCTCAAGAATATGGATCCTCCATTAGGATTTGGTAATAAGTGTCCAAATAGACTCGCTTATAAGAAACTTATCAGGATGAACATGCCCGTTGACGTTGACGGGAAGGTCAATTTCACAACGACGCTCTTTGCCTTGATCCGGGAAAATCTCAGCATCAAGATGAGAAACGGTGAGTTGTGTGTGGCTATAGTGGAAAAATTACAAATATTATTATATTGATATTTAACATCGTTACAAGAACATATTGCTTATAAATCTTTGACCTACAGCCTTCGAGATGGACCAAGCAGATGACGAACTTAGGGAAACCATAACAAATATTTGGCCTCTACAAGCTAAGAAGATGTTAGATCTTTTAATACCTAGAAATTCAGGTAATGATCTTAATTCAAATCCTAATTCAAACAAAAAGTCTCAGAACTGATTTAAAATCAAATTCATTCGCTTTTATCTTTTGCAGAGCTGAATAAAAATAAACTTACCGTTGGTAAGATATATGGTGGTCTTCTGATCCTCGAAAGTTGGAAGACGACTAGGTTCGGTCAAATAGAAGGAACCGGCGGTCAGGTGAGTCCAATAAAAATTATAATGTGAAATGAGCGTTTTTTTAAGGAAGTTTTGAATTAAGTTCAGTTTCCAGCGACCCTGCGTTCTTAGTCCCTTTTTTCATTCTAAAAATATGACTTCTTTCGTACTTATACAATAAAAATTGAATATTCTATCAAGAAAAAAATATATTTTAGAAAGAAGAAAGAGGATAATTCTAATGAAGATTATGTTCAATTATGAGTGTTTATCGTTGGCTTCTTCGTGGTATGAATTGACAGCCAGTTTGAGAACTGAATTTGAGTTAGCAAATCAATTGTTCCTAGTAGTTATTAGTTTACCTTGTCCTTTTCCCTTGACTTTTCCTCATTTCCTCGATTAAACTAAAGATTCTCAAATAATTTTTTCATAATATTTTTTGAAGAAAAAATTGCCTGTCGCTAATTCGAGACAAAATTGATAATTCCTTTAATCCAAAACCTTTAAAGTTTCTTCCTTCTCCGCTGAGTAGAGCTGAAATTTTTCCGAAACTAAATATGTTCGCCAATTTATCGAAAAGAACCATTTAGTTTAGACTGAAACTTGATCTTGTGATTTCATGATAGTAAACGATAAAACGAATATACTATTACTCTAGACTCCCGAATTACCTCCAGTTTTGGTTGGTCGGGAGGTATTTCGAGTAAATTGGCCGCTAATATATATATAGCAGGTAAGAGGTACCGTAATATAATTAGCGCCAATTCTCAGGAAACGTAATTCGAGTAAAGGTAATTCGGGAGTCTAGTTTAATAATATCTAATGAAGCAAAGTAAAAATTTGTAAATACTATAAGCGGATTTTAAGAAGCCCAAGATCAAGATTAGTAAATGTTCCAATACCCGATTTGAAGTACTACTGGATATTGTCATTAATTGAAATGTGTTGAAGCAATATGTGTAGAAACATTTTGGTGTTACCCTTCCTAATGGGATAAAACTTGTTTCAAGGCGGATAATCATTGTAGATAGTTCCTCGCGATGTTCCTATTAATTAATAAATCTACTGTCTATAATAATAGAGCGATTCAATAGCGAAGGAAGAATAAAGGCTGCACTTCTAATCCAAACATTATATTTTAAAATCTTGGCCTTTATTTTTAATTCAGGAAGGACAGGAAATTTGTAAGATTATTTTATTTATTTATTTAATAATTTAATATTAATGATAGCATATAATTCAGTAAACGCCATAAGTTTAGATTTATAAATTATTTCTTGTCCTTTCACCTTCGCCTGCAGACGTTTAACAAATGGTGAATCGATTAGAATATTCATTTCTTTAATAGTTAGGGAACAGTGGATTCAGAATGAGTTTCTAGTCTAATAGAAGATTGCTCAGTGTTTGACCTCTATTCTAATTTTCGGACCTTTAGCAAAGAACTACAGTGAAAATTAATTAACTAGCGATTAGCGTATAACTAGGATATAGTCAAGTTTTAAACTTTACTTGAACATTAGTCAAAGTTCAAAATTAACGTTAATATTAGCTGATATTAGATATTATTCTTGCAATTTCTACAAGAGGATCTTTATGCTCTCAATCATCTCTTTGTGTTTCTCTTTGTTTTCCAGACTGATAACGATCTTATCGATAACGATAATGCCGGGCAAAATCCTGCAGCCCAGGCGGTAGTACTTACTTTTTCTCTTACTTATCTCATAAATTCTTTATTTATGAACATTTTCTCATATTTGTACTCACTAATCCCTCTTCGTATCTCACTAACTCACAACAATGGCTCTTTTCGTTTTTTAATACTAAAACTGTAACTCTTGTAATTCTTCTCTATTTTTCAATATTTAGACTTTCAAACACAACGAAAAAAGTCTTGTTTAAATTTATAACTAATTAATGACTTATAATTTTCAAATTACGTTCATTTTGTTCACTATTTAATTTTGTTTATCACTCAATTTTAATTTAGACAAAAATTTGCTAGGGTATTGCATTGAACTTCAGTCCTTTCACTGCTTGTATTAATTTCAGTTTTGAATCATCTGCACTTACACACTTATGTTTTGTTCCGTCCTTTCACATTTAACAATTTTTTATAGGAATAAATGGTACAGTTTTCGTCATTTTAATTTTCTTAACCGAATGATTAAATCTTAATATAATTTTTTTTAATTTCATAGAGGAGTTTACATTAGAAAATAAAAATTTCAATCATGAATTCTTCTTTTATAAAACTTAAACGTTTCATATTTTTTCAATTTTAAATTTTTATACCGCAGCTTCGAAATTCATTCAACTAGAAATTTGTAATTCTTTTGGACTTGAAATTTTGCTACTTCTAAATAAAAATTCTTTAGTAAAATTCCATGTTTTTACTTCCAACTTTCTTCAGTATCTCAAATCCAAACGTAAATGACGAAAACTGAGCCAAGTAAATTTATTAATGTAATTTATACATAAAAATGGCATTGTACAAGTACATAATCTTTTTTACATATAAATTATGATTAATATTATTTACATGTAAGCCAAGATTACTAATTATATCTTGTGTTTTTATCATTTTAATATCCCAGCTGAAAAATGCTGCGAATTCCTTACAATTTCCTGTGCAGGTTCATGCATAGGTTCCTGCAGGAATGTATAAAGTAAGCTGTACGGGAATCTCTAAGGGATTACGTAAAGGAATTTTAAGCTGGGTCTTGGAGCTTGATCCTCAAGAAATAGAGAATTAACAACTAGACTAGTACCTTACAAAAACAAATCCTAAGAGCACGAAATTAATATAGAGAAGGTAGTACATAAAACTCGTTCAATTCTATATATCAAACGAATTTTTAATATCAAACGTATTTTTAATTTCAAACGAATTTTTAATTTAAAACGAATTTTTAATTTCAAACGATCTGATCTCAAGTTTTCTAAAGATAAAATTTAAAAATTCACTGCACACGTACCAAACAGAAATTGAATGTACATGTTTTCGAAACTCAATTTCAATTCGATTTGTAAATCTGATATATAAAATTGCAACGTTCTAAATATTAGTGTTCATACTCTAGTCCCATAACGTGAGTACTATGCCGTTCTAGCATTAGGCTAACGTACAAGTATGCACGTCACGGCTCTTTGCGTCAACGTATTAGCTCTGTGTAAGTAAAGACCTCTGCTAGAGTCTCTATTCTCGTAATTTCGAGTTTTCCCTATATTAGAGGCCCAAATCTACTTTATTTAGAACGCCTTTTGCCTCGAGAATCCATCTATACCCTCAATAGATACAATTCTGTGATTTCGGTCGTAACATATAGATTAGATTTTCATGATAGCCGATCTTAGATCGCAGTTAGAAATCCTATTCGTTACTGTTTAAATATTTCTAGAGCACTTCAATTGTTTCATTGTCAATGGGACTCAAATATTGTCCCATTTCGCCATTTTTCTCTCGAGGAACTCACTTAAAAATTGATTTAAATTTCAAATCAACACTTTTATTCCTTTTGATACCAAAATTCGAGATTCGAAATAATTCGAAATCGTGTGTTCCTCGAACACCTAGACATCAGTTAAACGAAACTTCTTCATAACAGTCTCAAGCACACAAAACATTTTCAACAAGGGATGAAGTGAGTTTCTCTAAATGAAATTAATTCTTATTTGGTTTTGGATTCTGAGGCTGAAACGAAACGAAATATTTATTATAAGTCAGCACTCGCTTCATCCCGTGTGTTTTCTGAAACCTCAGTAGATTAGTAGCAAGTTTTTTAAATCTTAGTGAATTTTGAATTTACCGTAGAATTTTCGTGCTTTACTTCTTACAGTGCCTTGACCCCTTTAGATTGTAAATTTCTCACTGAAATTCTTGATACTTAAATTGTAAAAAGGGTTTAAATTTACTAACTTGATTATCAAGAAAAATTTTTAAATTGGTTGACTTTCCAATTGGATATCATCCTAACATTTGAAAATTGAATCTTAAAGAGAAGTACAGCAGGTTCCTTATCCTTGATGCTGATATTTACTGCGTAGCTAATTATTAACAGCTTGTATTTAATACTACTATGTTTGTTGCGTCTGAAGCTAATTTTCCATATTTTTCCGATAATATTTACTTACATTTTAATGAACTTGTCACTGATTCTTGTGTGGTTATTAAAATATATTTATATATTTGAATAAAATGTAATGTTCGAAAATTAAATTAATTAATATATTTCTGATCAGTGATGTGTTCGTTAATGCATGCTTACTTACTAATAATCGCATATGCTACAGTAGGTATTAAGTATTTGATATAATTACTGTGTCTATACATTTTTTTATCGTAACTCTCGCTACCTACACGTATATATTAAATCAAATTTGTTGGTAAAATATAATTCAACAAACATATACAGGCTTTAAAAACATAGTTGCATAGGCGATTTTAAAATTTGTTATTATCTTGTTGATTTCTATATACACCATTGATAATTTACATATTTTTAAACATTTTCGCCTTTGTGACCCAACCATTGCAATACAATAAACACAATTACGAGTTGTCTTGTTCAGAAAGAAGCTATTTAAAAGTAACTGCAATATTGTACATATATTTACATTAAAAAAAAAAAAAAACGTAAAGGTCTCGTCAACTCGTGCATGTGACTTTTCAAATCTATTTTTATTAACTAACACATTGCACCATATTATATCACTATGACACTTTTTTCTGGCATGGTTTCAAGCATTTTTCTAAATCTAATCATAAATATTTTATTATATTGTACTTTCTACCTGAGTCTTCTTAGATTCTAAAGAATATTAGAATCTGGAGAGAATCGGCAAAAAGTAAATTCGGAAATTGGGAAAAAGCCTGTATGTGCCTGTACATACATATTGGACTTGTGCTACAACGTGTTTTTAAAATATATAAAATTCATGGTAAATTTGACACGGGTTTAAAAAATTCGAACAGCGTTCGACCATATTCAACTGCCTGTTGGACATGGCTGGAGTGAACCATACAGGGAATAATCATGCAACTGGAAGCCGTACAAACAGTCTGGAGCCTCCAACTGGCCCTGATCCAAAGGCCGATCATCACAGAGACTCCAGAGAAGAAGATGGTGCTCTCGGAATTCTTGCCGCCGCCGAACACAGACGTCAACATAGCAGCAGGTTCGAGATTTAATAACATATTCATTTTACAGGATGCATCTTCTCTTTATTCACTTTAAAGCTTCCTAACTAGTTTCATTAATAAGCTCAATAGAGCTGAGAACTTGGCTATTTTTTAACATTAAAAAAATATATATTTAGGGCTCGTGAAGGATGCATCCTGCACGTATTAAATAGGACACAAGACACTGAGAAGTCAAAAATCCTACTTTCTATAAAACTTATCAAATCGACATTACTAAACAATTAAACGTCCTACTGAAAAAGATAGCTATGGCACAGCGTTGATGAAATCTCGAAAAATGAATATATTACCAGATATTACTGTTTACTAGGAAACTGGGGGTTGATATGAAGTACCAAAATAGCTAACTTTTTGAGAAGAGGAAGAACCAAGATTGTAGATACTCGGACCAGGAATATTAATGCTGATGCTTCTGTTTCAGATACAAAAAGGTGAACTGGAAGATGTCCCACCAGTACGATAAACTAGGGAGCAGCGGAGAGAGTAGCCAGGGAGGGGGTGGGAATGGGGTTGAACTCGTAGTTAACAGCGAGGAACGCGCCCCTGAACTAGAACCATTGCTGGCAGAGCCTTACCGGGCCCGCTACAACCACCATCATCACCACCAATACTACGATACCGACTATGATCAATACTACCATCATCATCATCACCACCACCACCACCATCATCATCATCACCGACCCTCGTACTACCAACACCAGAAAACCTACGCACCTCGCTCCTCAATCCGTTACCGCAAGGTGTCGGCTCGATCCAATTAGTTTATGGGTTTTACCTATTATCCACTTTTTTCTCTTTCTGTTCATCTCTTATTGGGTTGAAGTTTCAGACGTCTAGCGTAATGATTTTTTTACATTTATTGGAAAAAGTAATATCAAAACGAAGCTTCCAGAGTTCCCAAAACCCAAATTTTTATCTATTTACTTTTTACTATTTATCTATTTTAAGGGATGCTAAGAGATTTTGATTGATTTTAGGGACTTGAAGGGATTTTTAAAAGAGCTGAAAAGAGATTTTAATGCACTCCGAGGGATTTTGAAATATTTAAAATAAAAATTTCTGCTAATAGTAAATGAAAATAAAATGGTTTTAGGAACTTTTTTTTGATATTCTTAATCTAATAAATGTAAAACAAAAAAATAGGAAAGAAGGTCGTCAGGCTAGACGTCTAAAACTTCAACCCAATTCATCTCTTTAATTCCTTCGAGACACGTAGATCTACTTCAAAATCGTTGATTGAAAAAATAACTTACACGAAGCGTGTTTAGATTATTAGAAACAGCATACCCTAATCCAATTAGCTCTGTTCAATATTTTAGAGACAAAAATGTTTTAGAACAATAGATTATAGAGTAGGGTGGGTAGAATCAAATTTTTAGCTTTTAGATCAGACTGGGAAAATTAATTTTGTAGTTACGAAAATAGGTCTACGAGCTCTTTGAGATTTTTATCCATTCTAAAAAGATGTTTGAGTCTATGTCGAAAAATCGTAACGCCTATTCTGCTGGGAAATTTATTCAAGTCTTATTTTTGGAATTTCTTTTTATAAATTAAATAATTTTTTGAAGATTAGTTAAGTTTTTGAAATTCATAGCTTGTAACTATTATTAGTTATAAAACTGAAATTTAAAAAAATCTTAATTACATCTGTTAGGAAATAAGAAATAAAATATCATAAATTATAAAATTTAAAAAAAAGTAAATGCGCGCGCGTTCGATCTTGTTTAATATAAAAAGAAAAACGATCAAATCTGAGATATAATTCGTGGAGCTTTATTTTTGTAAGTACTAAAGAAATGTTCCCGTCCTGATCGAAAACTAAAACTTTGCTTTGGCCGAATCTACTATAGAGGGGATTAACTAACTTTATAATCTTAATATTGTATTCTCATTCCTAGCAGTGTTAGAAATCCTAAATATTCAAGTTATGCAAAATGTGATTTGTGTTTAGGAGAAAGACAGTAGAAATTATTCCAACCTATTCTACTCATCTAGCGATCAAAATACTTTTCTCCACTTTTACTGTAAGATGAATCAGTTTTTTCTGAGTTTAATCTATTTATTTTCCTTTTTTTTTTTAGCAAGTAGTTAATCCCCCGAAAGTAATCCCTGTTTGTTTGATGTTAAAGAAAAAGTTAACTTGCGATAACTAGAAAATCGCAATTCGATTCTTAAAACATAAAATATATCTAAGTTTTGACATACATATAGCACGGCTAAAAAATATGAGTACGCCTATTCTTTTAAAATCCGAATTTTGAGGAAATTTGGTAAAGAAGTAACTGATAACTGTGTAATAGTAATTGTAGGCGCACACATACATTCAAGCAGTACTGTATTTTGTCTTACTCAAATTTTTATTCAGTAGAACAAAAGTAGTCCTTACACTGAAGTCAGGATTGTTTTATCTTTTCACTCAAGATTCTGAACTAGAGAACTAATTTAAAAACAAGCCTGACACTCCATCAAACCAAATCCTGACAATCTATAGAAACTCCCAAGTACTTACAATCCGATCTTAGAAGATCTACCTTTGACAGATTCACTGATGGATTGAGAAAATAGATTTAGTTCCTCTCGGGTTCTTATTCGACGTGTAGTAAAGTTCAAGAGTGACAAGTTTCAAGATTTAGAGGTCGTCCCACCCTTCCCTAGCTGCTTTCAACCCAAGGACTTTAGAATAAAGATCGAATCTTTCTGTACTATTCAAAAAAATATATGTTCGTTATACATGTTGCGGTTATTAATTTGCGCGGCTGGTAAGTACGCGAAATTTGGATGTTCACGAAGGTAACAAATTTGGTCAATGCATAGAGATACAGTTTTTGGAATAAATCCTCTGGAGTATAAAACTAATGAAAAAATTTTTTATACTTCGTGAGGACTTGCTTAAGAAACTGCGCCTTAGAGATTATATGAACACATCGAAGCTCGTACAAAAGCATGTGCATGAATTAATAAAACTTAATGCATGATATTACTTCACTTCACTAACAAAAAATGTTCTTCAAATTTCAATTAGTTACACACGCTAAGTGGATTTATTACGTGCCTCGAGCTACCTTTTTCAATATATCACCAAATACAGGATTTTCACTCAAGTAGGTGTTTACAAGCGCCAATCATCAGTTTTTTTTTTATATATATAGATATCCTCATCATCTAGTTATGATTCATAAAGGCAGACCCTGAATTTCCGATTTAAAAAAATCTTCTACATCTCAAAATTCTTCTAAAGGAAAATTTAAACTTTTTAAATATAGTTTTAGGCGCTTGTAACTCCGGATATACTTTTAAAATTTTTTTCATGAATTCGATTGTGCTAAATGCAGAAAGTCTCTTGCACTTTAACGAGAATTAATATTAGCGCACGGAACAGAGGCAAAAGGCGCCCGCAAAAATCGCGAGTGAAAAATTGTCTTCTTTTTCTAGCAATTTAAAAAAAAAAGAGAGAGAGAGGTTGACGACATCGAACCTACAGATTCCCATATTCTTTTCCAGTGTGGATTAAAATTTGCTTACTTTTTTGACGAAATTCTTTTTTATGCATTTCTTCGTCTAGATGGACCTTCAGGACGTGGTTATTAGTGATTCACGAGCCGGTAGTCTTGAGAGTCTTACACACACTGGTGAGAGACTTCATCCTCATCATCCAGCACATCCACCTCGGCATCATTCCAGATCTCCAAGTTTGAGGTAAAAACTGAAATTTATATCTGGTGGATGGTACTAATTTTTAAGCTTTAGAATAAAAGCCTCTGAAAATATAGGTAGTATTCTTAAACTCTAAGTTTATGATTTAATAATTTATTTACTGATAATTATTATGATTTATTATGTTACTAATTATTATATTGTAATTGATTAGAATTAATTGTTTAATTTTCGATCCGTCGATACAATAATGCTTATGTTGTGTATCCATTTGCGAACTCACCTACTCATCCAATAATTATTATTTTATTTTATTATTACTAGTATTTTATTCTGTGTATGTAGTGTTTATGTAACTCTTTTGTTGTGTTAACATCTCTGTAACATAGTATACATTTATTCATTATTAATATTATTGTTTTCGTTATATACATTAGTGCTATTGTATATATTTATTGGAAGTATTTTTTTGCATGTTATGGTTATTGAGGGTGTACGTAAATAAATAGAGTTAAAATAAAACTAACTTCTATATGTGAAAAAAAAATTGTATTAACTTCGTGAAATTCAGTCACGTTCTTTTGAAGATAAGCTTGTAAATTAGTCTGGTAAATTAATTGAATTTTATGACAACGATTTCTTTATCTAGTTTGAGTACGATTTTTTTGTCTAGGTATAATAAATGTGGGTCCTTGATTTTGTGTTTGTGTAAAATAGGTCTTATAAATGCATCAATCAACGTAAATTAAAAAAATTTTTAGGAGACATTCACCGATCTTACATAGATCACCTTCGCCAAGAAGACATAGGTATGACCATCACAGTCACATGCCTCACGACGGATTAGGATTTAGTGAAACGGTTAGCAACGTCGTAGAAATTCAGAGGCATACGCAACATCCACATCTTTCACATTTTAATCGTCGACATAAAATTAGAGGTGCGTATTTGTATTTTAGCATTCTTAGATCATCATTGTTATAAAAGAGCGCAAAACCGCATTTCACGATTCATTGTTGAATGCACCTCTCAGTGCAGCTGCAAATAGTTTTTTTCTATCGATAAAAATCCTACAGAACGTCAGAGTAATTTTAATAAGTAATTTAACATAAAAACAATTTTATCCATTTATTTAGAAAATGGTGAATTAATGAAATGGTGAAGTAACAATTTGCAGCTGAAGTGAATAAACTAAGATTTGTTGTTATAAAAATATTCTGGCGAAAAAATCTGAGCTCTCTTGATGTAACACTTGATGTAACATGTTTCTTTGTTCTGTTCTGTTATGCGCTACACAGACTATTACGACTACTCCGACTATTATGACGATGGTAATTCTTTCACGAAACCGATTCAATTTTCTTCTAAAGCAACTTTCCAATCTTTTTTTGTAGTCTTTCTTCCATTTCATTGTACAGTTTCATTACACCTGTGAACAGGGAAGACCGGGTGTGTTTCGCAAGGAAGACATTGGAATCAGTATCTAATTCCACAATGTGAAAAACTGAGAGCTTAAAAGTTTTATACAAATTGAATTATAAATCAGAAACATACCCGTTCTCTCACTTTTTTGTACTATAAGACACAACTTCACAACATTCAACTAGTACTTACACAGTTACACACCGTATACTTTTTACTGTACTTACTATTTGACTTACATTAGTTTGAACAACTTTGCATCGATTGATTTTATTTTATCAAAATCTTTCTTATTTTCTAAATAGATATGAATATTTTTGTTTAATTGAAGAGTTATTAACATTGTGATGAATAATAACAGTTTTAAACCAGCTATAGTGTATGTGTCATATATAACGGTTCGCTAATTTTTTCTGCACGTTACAGACGCATGTAAACTTCAATGTAAATACATAGATAATAGTTTTAAATTCACAGGCTACACAGTTTTTCCTTATTCTCTTCTTTTACACTTTTTTTTAGAATTCCTCTTTTTCCCCTCCATTCAAGAAAATTCCACTTTTTTCTGGTTTTTCATGTAAATATTTCCCTTATTTTGAGAACATTTTGTGCTGTGAAGCCTGAGATCAAATATCAAAAATTAGAAGCAAAGTAGGTTTTTTGTTGTAACATCTGCTTATATAGACGAACTCATTATTGTGCTTACCTGCTTACCACTTCGTATTTAAACAATTATAGTTACTATACAAATTCCCATTTTGTACTATGAGGGAATCAGGGTAATTATTTTTACATCCAAGTCTGCCAAAGGGTTAAAATTTTAAAAAAATTAGGATAATGTTAATCTAAGGATTATTTATTTTCATTGGCAGACTTTTTTGTAAAATTTACTGTATTCGGATTCCTCTACATATATGTATTTTTATGTAATTAGATTGATGCATTGCTTTCCATATTTTCTAGATATATGAAGTGTTTCATGAAAACAAAAATTAATTACAAATCTAATGAAATATAGATTAGCATAATTTCCAATTAAGGTAGTCCACTTGTGTA
>JAUEJJ010000047.1:841450-854801 GCA_032164275.1 Synergus coniferae
TCGCGCGTACGGCACCTATTTACCCATTGAGTGCCCTCTGCACGAAAAAACCCTAGTACGGCCGCCTAGACTGAAAACATCTGTATGTATCAAGTCGAGGACACTTTCTCTCTGAACTGTCTCTAGCTCAGAAAGTTCAGAGGATGAAGATGCTGTTCCTTTTATTTACCCATCTTTCGAATTTATGATGGAGCAACCATTTCCTTCAAATTCTACTCGAAACCCATCCTTTGTTCATTTTTTCACTGATAATAAACTTGAGTCCAGCTTAGGCACGTAAAGTACTTCTGAAATCTTTATTTTCATTTCCTTTCCTTTTACAAGGCAATCTATTTCTCCAGAACCGACTCCATGAACTCCATGAATTTCAAAGAATTCATCCTCATCTACGAACCTTACGAAGCCTTTCCTGTTTGTACCTATGTTCTGAAAAAAATCTTTATTTTTCGACATATGGTATGGCTTGTCGCTCCTGAGTCTATTAACCAGACATCCTTTATTTCCTTTGGTTTTAAACCCTTGTAACAAACATCTACAGCATCCTTATAATATTTATTTTCACATATTTTAATTTCTTTTGCTGTATGACAAAATTCTTGTAAATCTTTATTCTGTAAGATGTGACTTTATTGGCTTGATAATTTGCAGAAAAAGCACTTTCTTCCTGAGTTTCCTGACCTTTTGAACTTGAATTCTTCATATGCCTTCATGGCAGTTTCATCTTTATCCGTAAAAGCATATTCCTTGCTAGCCAATTTGTGCTTGCGTCTTTTATACTCATCAACTAGTTTGCTTTTGACTAAATTCAATAATAAATCGTTATCTGAACAACTTTCCAAACTGATTATGGTATAAGTGTTTTGTAAGAATCTGGCGCACTGTTCAGTAGCATTCCTGCTGTAAATCTGTCCTTTAGTTCTTCCCCTAAAGTTGTTAGCTTGCTGACTATGTCGAGTAAAGATGTGATGTGTTCCTCCATATCACCGCTTTCAACTAAACGGGTCCTGCACAAAGTCTTGTACACCACACTTGACGCCATTGATTTTTCATGATAATCTGCTATAGATTTCCGTGCTTCCTATGCTGTTTTTGTGTCCCTTATGGGGATTAATTGATTGTCTTCCACGAGGACACTGATTGTCGCGTAAACTTCTGCATTCGATTCCTTCCAAGCAGCAGTTGGTGTGGCTGGTGTTTCCTCATCAACTATTGACCAAATCTTCTCCTTCATCAGCAACAACTTCACTTTATACTTCCACACTGCGTAATTATCGTTATTCAACTTTTCGACCTGAAAACTGTTACGCGAACCTTGAGCCATATTCAAAAAATGTTATATTTCGTGCACTTGAAACAAAAACTGAATGTAAACTCCTTTAAAACACTGTGACTTTATTTTCCTTACTCAAAATGTATGTACTTCTCCTTAAGATGTATGCACTTAATTCTTTAATCCTTGGACTCTTTTACCTTGGGCTGGGCCCATAATCTGTTTGGTAGAATGTGGGAGTCACGTAAGCCTAAATAGAAATCAAAAGGATTAACACTTAAGTTCTGCTAGAATAAATGTCTATATATTTTGTAACAAATAATACATAAATTGAGATAAGATTTGTTTAATAAGGCACTGAATTTATGTGTGGAAGAATGTCTTTACAACAAACTTTAGGTACTTGAAACCCGCGAGCTTTACGGTGTTTTACGAAAGCTTGTCACAAGGGAACTGTGGAACTTAGGTCAGTCCCTTTGGGTCCTTACTTAGTTGGAGATACAACCTCTTTCCACTACTTTATAACGATACCGCAAATAATGTTAAATCTCTAACAGCTTTCACATTTCTATAGCTTTTTGCCTAACAAAAAATCTTGGGATCATTGGTGGAACCATCAAGAGGACTGCATGAAAATCATAAGTTGCCTAAGAGGTAACTCATTAAAATGGAGGAAACAATCAAACCATTGTAATGGATGTTTTAGTTCCTTCTCCAATATACGAATTACACCACCCTTGTGTCCGGTGTTTACGTTAGTTCCATCGCAACTAACAGCAACAAGAAATTGTTTAGAATCATTTTCATTTAAAAAGTTCAGGATGCATTTTGAAATTTCAATTGCTGTGCCCGATGCTGGAGTAACGTGGCCAATATAACACTACTTTTATCCTTACGGCCGTCAAAGTAAAGACCGGGAAGTGGATTTTTGGTAGACATCAGCAGGGGACACATGACTATAAAGACCTACTGTTTTGACTCTTTTAATTTTGGATTTATCTGCCACAAATGAGATATCTGTGCTACTAATAGGACCAACATCTATAAGAGCCACTGAAGCTGTGGCACCTGTTTGTCTGAAGCTCAAGCCATACCTATCACTTACTAGAGCAGTGTTAAGCAGTGCAGATCTATTTTGTGAAGTTCCTGGATTATTTCCTTTAATTTTGATTTTGAACTAGTCGTCCGAATCAGAGTCTGTTTCACTTTTTATCTATATTTTAGGGGTGGTGGATGGATCAACAGCACCAAAATCTGCCAATTTTGGTTGCAGCACCGAGAACTTTCTAGACTTCCTTTTTCTCAGGACTGTAGATACTTTCTTATCGACTTGGCCTATAACCATTTGTCGTAAGGTCCTTTGGTCTAAGAGAATGAATTTCTCAATTGCCAGAACTTTCTTTGGCTTATCAGGACAGTGGTAGATACTTCGCTCCGGATTAGCGATGATACATTTGATAGGGCATTTACAAAAAGCCACCTCGAAAAATACATTAGACTTTTCATCAAATTTTTCAACGGCCCCTTTTAAACCGCTACTGTCTTTCTTAGACTTATTCTGGTATGAGTTAGGGAGGTTCTGGTATTTTTTATGCAAAGAAAAAATTCTCTCAGTAATTGTTTTTTGACCCGCAGCAGGTATTGATGCCTTTTCATACAGGGTCGAAACCTGAGTCATAACAATCTTAGCTACATCCAGGAAAGAGGCTTTAGGAGAAAGTCCTTTCACATGCGTGTTATTGAATTTTTCGTCAAAACAGGCCAGGAGGACATCTTTCAGCGTCGGCAGTTGACTCTCCGGCAAACTCCGTGGAGTGCCAATTATAGGACAAGTAAAAGAAGATCGTGTGGGTGGCATTATGCTGGCCAGGAGCCACAGACTAAGGAAAACCTTCAACCAAATTTAAAAGAAATAGACTAGTGTTGAGAATCAACGATGAAGCGAGACAAGTAGGAACAAGTCAAAAGGAGTCGAGATGGAACGCACGCGTCAGTCAAACAACGAAACTAGCGTAGGAACGCGACGGCGGCGGGCGACGCGCAGTAGCGGAGGGGTACTGGCGGCGTAGTCGGGAGTGGAGAAGGAAGCGGCGTATTGGCCGATCAAAAAGTCGTATGGGTGCGGGCGGCCAGGGGTTAGCATAACAGCCATATTATAACACTTCTGCCAAACTTTTCGAGTGTACCAGATCGTACACTTGAGCATACTTCATCGAATTTGGATACATTTATTGATACCGTGAGTACACTACATTCACACTTAAAACTGTCCATTATATACACACACATTAACACACGCACGCTATGAACACTCAGCCACCGTTACACTTACACTAGCTCATAATTTAGTTCTGTATATTTATACGAAGATAAACATATTTTTGTTACTTTTGTCTAATATAAGAACAGCATTTTCTGTTTGCTCTCCGAAATACACCGTTATAACATAGGATTGACCTCCTTGCTTACACACTCATGTGGCGCCTCTGATTCGTCCAGCTTAATCATTTCATAATCCAAAAACTAAAACTTCAAAACATTTTTGTCAAAGGAACTTAGATTTTTTTATATACGGCCATATATTATAAGTCCGAAAAGTTAGACCCCAGAAACCCTGTATATGATATTTTAACCCTTTGCACTCAAGCAGCGCCTATACAGCATCCTATTTCTTTCAAATAAAAAAGGATTCGAGTCCGAAGGGTTAAAATATTAACGGTTTTGTTTTTGTGGAAAAATCTGGCAACACTGGTACACATCATTCATAAACATAAACTGACCGATTTTGGAGGTGGGTGTTGCAAAAACTTCAGAACCGATTTGCCTAACGGTAAAAAACTTAAAAATTAAAAAAAAATATTTATGCGAAAAACCACAATAGTTACTTGTATAAAAATGCTTATAGATAGAAACCTTATGACTCGTATGTTAACCGCATTCGCTCTGTTCGAGCGTTAGTCACAAGATTCGCAAAGTCTCCACATGCATACAAGCTTCACGTAATATTTTATGTGCCACTTTTTGTATCAGAAACTCGATTCTTTTATACTTTTCAAAGTAATAGTGCAATAAAAATTATTTTTTTCCTACTAGGCGGAAATGACCCGATTCTAGCCACGTTTTTGTGACGCAAAGTGAGTGATTCTCGCCCGCTTGGTAACCAGTCGAGAATCGCGGAAGAGCGGGCGGGAATGACCGACAGGCGGGCGGGAATCACCATGGAAGCGGGCGACAATCGCAGAAACCATTACTACCAGAGCAGAAACATGAGGTTCTCACTAGCGCCACCTGTCACGTAATTCTGAAACTTAATGATTTAGCCTAATATTACATTCAATTACATTAAATACTTAGTCTAAACGTGTTTTACTTTTTAATTATTTTTTTAACTTACAATATTTGTTGACAATTAAATCGTCTATGTTACTAAACAAACAACTTTGCCAAAACCGTTAGGACAAATCGATTATTACAGTAGTAGTTTAATATAAAAAATATACATATATATATATATAAACTATAAACATATATATACATATATATATTTAATTTAAAAATGTTTTTAAAAATCTTACAATTTGGGGAGATTTTCTTCTGAGGGGGCTCGACCCCCAGAAGACCAAAAATAGTATGTGTACGTCGGGCGCCTTGGAGATGATTCCCTATCGCATTTGACTCCATATTCGGCATAGGCGCAGATGCCTTGACAACGGGCCGCGATGCCTCGTCTCCGAGTTGCTCGACTCGGCATCGCGGCTCGTTTTCTCGGCATCTGCGCCTGCACCTCGTTCTGGCCTCACATGCGGGCGGGAAACACATCCATGGCGCCCTTGATACACAATATACTATTTACAGACTACCGTCTACATATGTTACGTCCTACCTGACAATTATTGCTAAACGTCCTATTTGTAAACAGATTCTATTTCTACTATTCTAATCCCTCGTTTTAGTTTAGAATTTAATGTAAAGCTGGGAACGAGGGCAAGTCAAAAGAATGGAATGCAATTTGATTTTACAGAGTTTATTTTTAAGTTTACAAATTATAATTAAAGATACAGTTACAAATTTAGAGATTAGACGCTTATGACGAGTTGAGTGAGTCTGGACCCTAGTTCCTTAGATAATGTGTTGATTTGGCTAACTTACCAGTATTTACTAAGTTGTAGATGTTGATGTAATCTCTTCACTTCTTTGTTGCCGTTTTCAAATACATACTACGTATGTATACCATATGTGTCACTTGATGATTTCAGTTGAACTGCACTGCCAATTTTGTTAGGCCCTTTCCACCGAATTTCTGATTAAGTTCTTGAACTTGTCATTCTTCACTTCAATTGTTGTGGACTAATAATCCGTTGAACCACGTTCTAAGATTGAACACTGGTGATTAGGTAAACAGTTGGATCGACTTCAAGAATGGCCACTGGTAATTAGCTGATCCGTGAACCAACTTCTAACACTTGAAACTGACGATTAGGTAGACCGTTGCACCGACTTCTAACACTGGAAACTGGTATCTCGTTGGGTTTTCTAATACTGGTAATTCACTCGAACCGGGCTTTTTCCAAGACTAGTCTCTGCTATCAGACCTTCTGTTTATATAGGATTTTGGGTCCTGTTGCTATCGGTGTCGATACGAAAGTATTGGAGCAGGTAAATTTTAGAAAGCGAATGTCGATACGTTAGTGTAAGTGATAGTACGGTGAGGTCCTTTAGTGGTGTGTGGCACACAGATAGTCCTAGGGTTGGCTACTTGTGATAGCAAGGGTCTCGTCTCACGGACGTATTTTGCTGAGATTGTGTGGGTTTCTTATAGGTGTGCCTAGAATAGATGTAGTTTGTAGTGCGCTTCCGAAATGTAGGCGTTCAGGTATACGGGTCGTTGTCCTTTGCAGTTTTGTTATTTTTGGCTCAAGTCATAAAGGTCGAATACATAAGTATGAATAAATCTAATTTAGTAAACATATTATTGATGAGGTTTACAGTTAAGAGATGATGCTTATAATGCTAAATCAATTATGTAGTGATTACAGGATTGTTGTGAAATGATTAATGAAAATAATTAATATTATACTAATTTTTTTCAGAACCCATTTTTGACAAGAAAAAATAGTAGATCTGTATATTATTATGCTGCTCCAGAAAGTAGTGACGTTTCCTATGAGGCAAATAATGAAATTTCACCAGGAGCAGCGACAAAAACCAAAGCGGCACAATTTCATAAATCAGGTAGAAGCAATTCAGCACCAGACTCTTTTGAGTGGCAAAGCATTGGCAGGTAATTATACATGTATTTATATTCATTAACAAAAAAAAATTAAGTGAGTGTTTACTCTTTAAGGAAAAAAAAAATTTATTTTTGACCCTTCGTGCGCGAAACCCGATTTCACACATGCTGGGTAAAAAACGCGTATGGTAAATCAAGCTTCGCTCACATCGCAAAGTGAGACCAAATCCCGAAGAAATGGCCAATAGTATAAAGTGTTCATATGGGCCAATTCTTCTTACTCGGAGGTTTTTGAAGTCGCTGCTTATGAATCCGATGTCAAAAATTCAAAAAAAAAAATGGCGGATCCAGTATGGCGGAGGACTATTGGATCGTCCGCCATATTAGACATACCTTTTTTTTCAAGTTTTGACATCAGATTCGTAATCAGCGACCCCAAAAACATCAGAGAAAGAAACTTTAGCCTACTTTATGAATATTTTCTACTTTTGGCCTTTACTTGTTACTTGTTAGTTTCCCGTAATATTTTCGAAAACACTGAAAAATGATTCGGAAAACTTCCAAAAATTGATTTTTTTTCCCATGCGATTTGCATAGAATAGTAATTTACGTGACAAGGAGCGAGAGGCGACAATTTCACGAGTGTGAAGTTTGATCACACGAGTGAAATTACCGCCTATCCCCGTGTCACATATATTATTTTGCATAACATTTATTGAAAATTCGACAGTCGATGCCTTCTCTACCTAAAACCATCAATTGTTTTGTACTTTCAATCCTAGAGTTGAAACTCTTACTTTCGGATTTTCGGGCAATTATACGCCCACAATTAAAAAAAAAACCCCTACATATATTTATTTTTCATTTTCAGACAAGCATCTATTGAGAGTCTGTTACCTCCTCTAACAGAAGCAGCTATCCAAGAATCGGAAAAAGAGAACCGGTGATGATTGATTTTCATATCGTAAAAAACTGCCACTTTCATAAATGTAAACAACAGGGTATCACTGAGTAGGTAACAAGCGTGGACTCTTGTAATGCAAGTACCAAATTGAACTTATCTTCGTACGGAGCTGGTCCAACGATCCAACGAAATTCACCTTCCACGAAAAAAAAAAATTATTTTTACTAAAGGATGATATCCATATATGTATATCGTAGTCATACATAGTTTCTAAGTATTGTGAAATTGAATAAATTTAAGTAGTTTATCCATTTTACACATTTAAAAAGATCGATTTTTATGAATATTTTTTTGAGAATTTTCCATTTCAAATATTGATATAAAAATTGTTAGGCTAAGTAAATACACTCTCGAAGTACATAAACAAATTTTTCTAAACTTATTTTAGACACTTTTTATGGATGAAAATGGTGGTGAATCACAGGTCCTCAAAAAATGCCTTGTTGATGCAATCTCGGAGATGGATTGACAAAAAAAAAATTGAACGGTTTTACATTCAGTATGTTAATAGCTATAGTGCATATCAGGCGATTTTTATTTTTGCAGAAATAACAAAATGGCGGACATTTTTCGAAAATAGGAGATAAAACGTGTTGTTTTACCACTTTTTGCAAAAAAATCAGTTAAAATGTAATATATGAAAGAAAAATCGATTTTTTTAAAATGTGTAAAGTGGGTAGACCCCTTAATTATTAATAATTTTGATCTTTTTTCTATGAATACAATTTTGATTAAAGTGTATAGATAGGATTTAAATTATATTAAAAGTTCAATAGTCATCTAAATTTTATTGTCTCACTGTTATTTATAATACGTAACTATTAATGTGCAACACTTATAAAATTATAATTTCGCTTGCTGTACAAAATATGGGTAGCACGAGTGAACAATCGGTGACCCCGCATTCATTGCTTATACTATTTTTTTTTACAAGTGCGTAAGAAATACTACTTTGAACGTCTGTTCATCTACGTTTATATAAGTTAGGTAGTTATTTAAAAGGACTCTATTATTTTTTTCACATGCCAAAACATAGCAGCAGCATCGATTTGCGTGAAAAAATAAAAACATTTGAAAATAGACATCTAGTGGGAAATTTTTCATTTTGCGCTTGCCAAACAGACGTTCAAAGTAGCATTTCTTACGTACGCGTAAAGAAAAAAATATAGTTCTGTATGAGGATTTAGGAAAAAAAGGACATATTCTTTTCAATGCGAGCAGGCTGTATTTACTGAAATCACACAACCATTTTCGAGCAAAATATAATATGTTGTTTTAATACTTTTCAAATTTAAAGAATATATTATAATATAAGCAAAAACAAAAATTAAAGTTTCGTTTACTGAAAATATTTTACTAGTACTGTCCCTTTGACGAAAAGTTTATTTTTAAAAGCAAAGAAAAAATTTTCATAAGAAATTTTATAAATTTTGTATATTTCAGTTTTGTTTAAAAAAAATGGAATGAATCTAGAATTTTTGGCGTATTTGCGTTTAAATGATTTAGATGTATATTAAAAAAAAAATTACATGTTTCTAAAGTCATGAAGTTATTTTATAAAAGAAGTGTGATCTAATCAATTCGTGTTCATTCAGTCAATCATTGCTCGAATCAAGTGGTGTAACTGGGGAATAAAATTTTGCATTATAAGATGTTGAAACTTTAAGACTTTATTATTGTTAAAAAATTATTTTTAATTATTTATCAATGGTTAAAGTTAGAGCACGAGAGAAAAAGTAAAGATTTACCAATGAAATTATAATAGTAGAGCTATACAAATTTTGGACCACGTACCTACCTAGTAAAAAGCTAAAAAGGAATCTGTAATGCATCACAGTCGGTAAACTAGATTTCCGACCAGTGTTTTTCTCATACCAGCGATAGGTGGCGACACCATCGCCAATTAATTTGAATTTTTCCTGCAAAGTGTTCTATTGTATCGATACCGCTAATCGTAGTGCGAGCAGTGGGGTTGTGCGATAGTAGGAGCAGGCTGCACCATCACCCATTTTTGAATTTTTCCCGCTTTTTTTTAACTACAGGTATGTATACTTTAATCTAATATATATATATATATATATATATATATATATATGTGATAATGATGATCCAACCATTACTCCATTCAATTACCACTATGTTTGGATCAAGCACCTGTCTAGACTATTGTCAAAAAATCGGTATAAAAAATTTATATGCGATCGATGCTTGCAGTATTTCTCTGATGAGCGTAAGCTGCTGATACATGATGAGAATTGTAAATTTATGAATCATACGAGGATTATTCTACCAGAGTATAATAAGAATCACATTGTTACGTTTAACAATTTTAACAATAAGGAAAAAGCACCATTCATCGTGTCTGCGGACTGTGAAAGCTTATTGATTCCTGCGGATGAAACTCAAGAAACCAAAAGCAACACCAAAGTAATTCAAAACCATACAATACTCAGTGTTGGTTATTATCTAAAGTACTTTTATGATGATTCATTATCTGTGCACAAAGCTTCACCCAGAGAAGAGGATCCAGCTAAGTGGTTTGCTAAAGAGCTTCAGCAATTGGCAGAGGACGCTGAAACAGTATTTATGTGCCCCATACCAATGGAGAACTTAACTCCTGATCAAGAGAAAACCTTCAGAGATGCAACCGTTTGTCATATATGTAAGAACACAATCACACCTGATGAGAAAAAAGTAAGAGACAATTCACATTTAAGAGGGAAGTATCGTGGACCTGCTCATGAATACTGTAATATAAATTATCAAGATACGCGAACCATTCTTGTTATCTTTCATAATCTTAGCGGGTATGACGCTCATTTTATAATTAAGGCGATTGCTACAGAGTTTGAGGGTCGAATTGATCTCCTCCCGTTAAGTAAAGAGAAATATATCAGTTTTACGAAGAATGTAAAAGGGAGTCTGAGCAAATTCCGATTCATAGATTCATTCCGATTTATGGCATCATCGTTAGACATATTACCATCAGTATAAGATTGTCAGTTCTGTATCTTCAAGTTTAAGTAGTGAAAAAATTCAATTGCTTACGCGTAAAGGGGGTTTTCCTTTTGACTCTAAAGAAAAACTCAAAGAGACGCAATTACCATCAAAAGAAAGATTTTATAGTAGGTTGAATGATTCAACGGTATTCGACAGCGATTATGAGCATGCGCAGCGAGTATGGTCTGAATTTAATTGTAAAAATCTTGGCGATTATGTATACTTGTATATGCTTGCGGATATCTTTGAAAAATTTAGAAATCAGTGTCTGCTCGCGTAAGGTCTAGATCCAGGACACTATTATACAACTCCTGGTGTAACATGGGATGCCATTTTAAAGTATACTAAAGTGCAGTTAGAACTCCTCACCGACATTGATAAAGTAATGTTTATTGAGCTTGGTATATGAGGTGGAGTTAGTCAATGCTCCAACCGTTATGCTAAAGCCGTACATGGAAGCTTTTAATGTCGATGAGGAAATCACTTATATAGTATACTTTGACGTAAACAATCTTTATGGTTGGGGTATGGCACATGTGCTCCCATTTGGTGGTTTCGAGTGGATTCCAAACGTTGACAATAATTTTAACTTTAATGTTCTAGATGATGCACCCGTTGGCTATATTTTAGAAGTAGATCTAGATTATCCTGAAGAACTGCACTATACTCATACTGATTTTCCTTTCTGCCCTGAACACTCGAAACCACCAGGGTCAAAGTACGATAAACTCCTAACTACTCTCCTACCAAAACGTAAGTACGTTATCCATTACCGTGCACTTTAACAAGCATTGGAGAACGGTCTCCAGCTAGTTAAAATCCATCGCGTTCTCAAATTCAATCAGTCTCCTTGGTTTAAGAGTTACATTGATTATAAAACAAGCATTCGAACGAATGAATTTGAGAAAAATTTGTTTAAGCTAATGAATAACACAGTGTACGGGAAGACAATGGAGAACGTACGAAAACATGTAGACATAAAACTTGTGATAAAGTAGGAGGGTAGATATGAAGCAGAAGCCCTAGTGTTAAAACCTAATTTCCATAGCTGGCCAATCTTTGATGAAAACTTAGTGGCTGTGGAACTTAGGAAAACTGAGGTTTTGATGAATAAACCAATTTATGTAGGACTTAGTGTGCTTGATATTTCCAAAACCTTGATCTACGATTTCCATTACGGTTATATGATTAAAAAATATGGTAAGCAATGTAAATTACTGTATACAGACACTGATAGTTTGGTTTACAAAATTAAATGCGCTGATATACTGCGGATATGAAACAAGATATTCATAAGTTTGATACATCCGATTATTCTATAGATAACGTATACGGTATTGCGCAAGCCAACAGTAAAATATTAGGCCTCATGAAAGGTGAGTGCAGCGGTAAAATTGTTACATCTCATGATGAGAACGTCTTCCTTAAAGTCGATAGAACCGTAAGTAAATTAGCTCTCCCCTTCATTTAAAATTAAAATAATTAAAACAAAAGTATATAGCATCGATAATGGCTGCTAAGCGCGCAAGAGTTCGGTTTGTCTTGAACACGTCTTGACTCAAGACGGTCTGGAGACGAAATATTTTTACACGGTATTCTATGCGATATTTTTACGACATTTCGTTAAACCACTTTTTTTAAAGAGGAATTTCAAGACGTTTCTAGGAATTTTAAGGGATTTTAACACTTTCAAGTGATTTTTACGATATTCAACAGATTTTTAGGATTTTAAAAATACTTCGTTGAATTTTAAAAAATTTCAGCAGAATTGAAACGGTTTTGAAAATTTTCGTGAAAGTTTAAGAGTTTTCAAAGGTTTTTTAAATAATTTTATGGGATTTTGAATGTTACTGTGAAATCTCCAGGAATTTTAAGAGAATTCAAGAGGTTTTTATGCTTTTAAAAATAATTTGTGAAATGTTTAATGATTTTATGGAATTTTATGAGATTTCTAATAAGTTTGAGGGATACCAAGATATTTTTCTGATTTTTAAACGATTTCATGAAATGTGATAAGTTTTCAAATAATTTTAATGCATTGTAATGTAAAGTAATTTTTAATTTTATCGTAGAATTTTTACGAATTTCAAGAATTTTCTGAGAATTCTAAAATATTTCGTAGAATTTTAAGAGATTTCAGCATGCGATTTTGAAAATTTTCGTGAAATTTTAAGAGTTTTCAAACGGGTTTAAAATACTTTTAAGGGATTTTGAATGTTACTGTGAAATTTCCAGGAATTTTAAGCGAATTCAAGAGGTTTTTATGCTTTTGCATATAATTTGTGAAATATTTAATGATTTTATGTATGAGATTTTAAATAGTTTTAACGGATTTTAAATACTAAGAAATTTTTAAGTGATTCCTAGCAAGTTTCAGAAACTTCATTTACTTAAGGAACACATTCTCATCAGGACACTCGCGCTTCGCGTTTGGCCCTTTTCCCCGAAAAATAGGTACAAATAAATAGTTAACAAGTTTGAGCGCGCCTACGACGCGCGATTTGTTCGTAGCGCTTCGTACCTATTGTACGGGGAACAGGGCCAAGCGCGAAGCGCAAGTGTCCTGCTGACATTGTGTTTCCCTAATATCGATAGAACTTTAAGTAAGTGAGTTCTCTTCATTAAAAACAAAAATAATTAAAACAATAACGCCGCGAAGGTCGCAAGCGTCCCGGAAGCCGCAAGCGTGCGAAGCGCGACGTGTTATGAGAATGTGCTCGCGAAGCGTGCAGATTTTTTGTTCTCAAAAAACCTCTAAAAGGTATAATTAAGGGGTAACACCACTCTAGGATTTTCAAAAAATCGAAAATTTTTTTTTTTTGTTTAAACTATACTTTAGACCTTTAAAAATCATATCCAATTGGTTTTATACAAAAATAAAATTTGT
>JAUEJJ010000047.1:860859-880881 GCA_032164275.1 Synergus coniferae
GGTAAAATATCTCAAAAAAAGTTGTGTCTGTGTGCATCGCGTATGCATGAGCGACTAGGATCTAGGTGCACGATTTTATAGAGGTAATGTAGGAACTGACCAATTTTGGTTCAAGTCTACTCTACTGTGCACATTCGTTCCCGAAATGGGCTTCGTCTGGGCATGTTTACTCTCAGCTTCTCTCTGATAGTATATTATATTTATAAATTTAAGTTCACTTACACTTTTACATTCGTGACTGATTTGATTGTCTAGTTATTTTACAAATTTAACAATTAGAGAACTTATGAACAATAAATCACACGTAAATTAAGTAAATAAGTGTTTATATTAAAGTTTAGGTAGGTGAATATTCTTCGTCCTTTATTATAATATAGATCAGTGAGTGCTTCTGTTTTTGACACCTAAAGCCAGCAGAGAGGTTATGTTACTATACTTGATTCCGGCTCTTCTGGAAAGTAATTTGGAAACGAAGTGCGCATTCGTGGCAGCAACAAATTGTTGCCTTTCTCAAAGCGCGCATGCGAAATAGATACAAAGAGTCTTTTTGTAACTGCGTTTTAACACAATTCTAGAATTGAACACTTTTATGTAATATATATTCAAATTAAGATATATTGAATTGTAAAATAGAACTTGCAATTATTTTCCAACTGGAAGTCTAGGTAAGTTACAAGTTGTTAATAAGTCTTGCAATCGATATACCCTAATAAATTTCTTGGTTTCACGTGCAATGGGCGGAGAGAATCATATTTGCTACAAACCTTGCAAATTGCAACAGGCGGGCGCTTGATCAGAAGTTCCTCGCTCCAAATTCAAAAGTCACATAATCTTCTTTCCACCAATCAAAAATTCTTAACCCATCAAAAAATCCCCCTAGACCTACCGACAGCGTACCTAAGTAGTAGAGGTATACAGATTCTGGACCACTTACCGACCGAATAAAACTGAGCCTGTAATGTATGTCGGTCGGTAAATTAGATTCCTGCCATGTCAATTTTTTTCATCCTCGATATATGGCGTCACTCAGTCGGTAATGCAGATTCCCCGCGAGCTTTTTCTCATGCCAGCGATAGGTGGCGACGCCATCACCAATTAATTTGACTTTTTCCCGCCAAGTTTTCTATTTTATCGACACCGCTCATCGTAGTGCGAGCAGTAGGGTTGTGCGGTAGTGGGGTGGGAGTTTGACGCCTCTGCCTTTTACTTTTGCTTAAATGTTCATAAAATAGTACAATACATCCTCACAAGGTGGATTTTTTACTCGAATGTGCTTTTTTACACCCACGAAGTCTAAAGGAAAAAAAAACTCGAAGAAAAATTCCCAAGTACCCCGTACAATCTTTGTTGTCGAATTTCTTTCCAAGAATTACTGCCAAATGATAATATGTGATAGCAAAAAAAGTTTCAACCCCAAATCATCACCGGAGGGCTGTCAAATCTCACCTTCAAAGGTCGTTCTTATACAAAAGTCTCGGAAAAAAAATGTCTAACATCTCTTTGAATTCTCTGTTGTCGGATTTCTTTCTAAATATTACTACCAAATGATAATATGTGATAGCAAAAAATGTTTCAACCCCAAATCATCACCGGAGGGCTGTCAAATTTCACTTCCAATCTCTTCATTATACAAAAATATGAAAAAAATTTTCCAAAAGCCTTGTAATTTCGAGATTTGGGGTTCAATCTTTTCTTACTAATTACACTGAGAAAAAAATGCTATGGAATCAAAAGTACGCACTTTCGCGCTCGGTCAAAAGCAGTACTATTGATTCAAATGAATATTCAATGAAGCAATAGGACATATTTTGGCTAGATAGTGATGCTGTGAATTCGATAGTATTGTATATCTATGTGAATTACAGTATATCTATTTGAATCAATAAAATCTGCTTTAGACCGACCGCGAAAGTGCGCACGTTTGATTCAACAACATGTTTTTCTCAGTACACATATTATCATTTTTTAGTAATATTTGGAAATAAATCCGACAACAGAGAATTCAGAGAAAAATTGGAAATTTTATTTACGGGATTTTTGTATAATAATTAGTTTGGGGGTGAGATTTGACAACCCTCCGGTGATGATTTGGGGTTGAAACTTTTTTTGCTATCACGTATTACCATTTTCTAATAATATGTGAAAACCTTTGGGTGTGAGATCGGGGGTTGGAACATTTTTTGCTATCACATATTATGATTTTGTAGTAATATTTGGAAAGAAATCCGAAAACAGAGATTTTAGGGGGTACTTGAAAATTTTTTTCGAGATTTTTTTTCTTTTAGAGTTCGGGGGTGTAAGAAAGCATATTCGAGTAAAAAATCCATCATGTGAGGATGTATTGTACTCTTTTATAACAGTTTAAACAACAGTAAATGATTTATACCTAATTTTTAAAGAATTCTGATTTTCGTTTATAAACGTTACAAACGGCAGTTACATCCTAATCCAAGTACTTGTTGCGACGTGCTTTGTTATGAAAAAAGAAGACAATTGTTTTTTGCTCGAATATGGCACACCTGTAGTTCTCGCAAAACTTAAATGTGCACTCAGAAATATCGAGATCAGAATGCTCTTGATAGAAGTTGAAAATAGTGTTAGTTTCGTTTTTTATTTGCGTTTGTTGGGAAGTAAGCTACGAAAATACATAAGTGATTACCCTTGAGTTTTGCTAATAGTAGTAGGGTTACTGGAATAAAGGTGCACGAGAGATATGAAGTAACTTCTTTCTGAATTATAATTTTTAGGCAATCAAATTTTTTAGGTAGTGGCTCGAATATGGACCACTTTAAAAAAACCAAATTATTTTTTGATGTTGAACTGGACAAAAATAGAGTCAAGCAGAATACCAGCGATTAACGATCCATGATTTTTTTACGAGGACCTAAAAATTTTTTCCGAAAAGCTTTCCTGGATTCCCTGTATTGTCTATAACAAATAAGCTTAAATATGGCCTTATTTGTCTTGTTGGTGTGGGGCTATTGCAAATAACTTTTATGCAAATTTGTATAACTTAAATTACATTATTAAACATTTACATATAGGTTACTTAATTAAATTTCATGTCAGCGCACTTTGAAATTTTGAAATCGGATAATATTTTCAGTCTGTTCTTTGAGGGTGAAATCTCGAAATTTCACTAAAAAACACTAAAATTTAAGGTTTTGCAAAAATGGGCTTAAAATCGATACCGATACCTTCCAAGAGTGACTTTACGATGAAAAGTCATCAGAGGGTACTTAGAGGTCCGTATCGAGTCGCCAAAGTCACCCCATGCCAATCCTCATGGAGGGGGAAATGGCTCAAAATTGCGTATTTTCAAGTAAAACGCTTAAATAATTGTGCGGTCCCTGGGTCATGTCTGTCTACGAGCACACGAGCGTCTGTGCCACCTCTATACTGAAGCTGGACCCCCCCCCGGTCGCCGGTCTCCATCACCCGTCCCCCTTCCTCTCCCCCTCCCACTGGTCGAGACTTGTCAGAACGTGTCAATGGCTCGTACTGTCGGCTCACGCCGGAAAGGGGATATACTTGAAACCCTATCGACAAGATTTAGGGCACTATCTCAATCCTCTTCATCAAGGTTATGGTCTTAAATCTCAAAAACGTAAATTGAAAAATAAAAAAGCTTGCAGTGAAGCTACCACATCGTACGTTAATTGATTTTGATATACTCAATTATGCCAAGATTCTAAAGATTCCATACTTTCGTGGAGTCTTTATGCGAAATGAATTACTTATTAATTGTTCTCATAAAAATGAATCTGCCATTATTACTCTTGTTGATAAAGATGGCCCTGGCACATATTGGATAGCATTTAAAAAGAATGGTTACGAAATATTGTACTTTGACAGTTTTGGTAACCTTCAACCACCAAAAGAACTTGTCAAGTATCTGGGTGTGGGTGGCTTTATCAAATACATTCATGATAGATATCAAGATTATGATACATTTGAGTGTGGACATATATGTCTTAAATTCCTATGTGTACAGCTTAAAATGAAGAGTAAATATAGTCTATATAAGTGTGAGTAATACTCTGCCTGGAATCAGTATACAGAAAGACATCATCATGGATGAATCGTTCACTCTGGCTATTTCGGGCAACTCATCTATACTTGAAGCAGAATATTTTCCACCAATAGAACTTTCACCAAACAAGAATTATGCTCTAGGTCTGGTTGAGCCCCTCTTCATCACTTTCAATTCAATTCCGAACGTTGATGTAGGAAAGAATAAATTTTATATTGGTAATGAGGTGGTAACTATACCCCCTGATTGCTATGAAATTGAAGATACTGAAAAATATGTACGATTGTTTCTCGCAAAAAATGATGACTTTTCTGTTATAATTATTCCAACCAACAAAGATGAGCTTGATAAATATGTACAAAAGAAAGATATGTACAAAAGAATTTGGAAACTAAAGGTATTATAATAAATATTAAACCTAACAACAATACATTGCATAGTGAAATCTAAAGTAATCTTGAAATTAATTTTCAGCCAAAGGATTCTATTGATCAACTTTTGGGATTTACATCACGTATTCTTGAAGCTAATAAGAATCATACATCAGATTTACCAGTAGCTATCCTCAAAATAAATGCTCTCAGGGTTGAGTGCAATATTACAACCGGAGCATATACTACCAATTATAAAGTCCACACGATTCATGAATTCTTTCCAATAGTTCCACCTGGATATAAGATCGTTGAGGTACCACCACATGTCATTTACCTTCCGATCGCCGTGAAGACAATACATCACAAGAGATTAACATCTCAGAACGTGCTCTTCCTGAAGCTAATCGGTCTAAGGCTTGTACAAGAAAACAAAAGAGGAAGAAAACAAAAGAGAAAGAAAAGGGAAGAAAAAGCGACCATTAATTTATATATTTTGTACTTGTCGCTGTTATAAATATCGAAGAAATACTGAATATTCAAGCTCCAGTTAACTAAGATCAATGTATCGCACACTTAGAGGTTCATGCCCATCAACCTTATGCTTCATCATCATTTAATAATAGTGATGAAATAAGAATTGAAATTCAACATCAAGATTTATGTATTCTTCCAAGTAAAGGCTCATTGCATATAAATGGAAGGGTAGTTAAAGATGATGGAATTACAGCTGCGGCAGCTACTAATTTGATTGGTAATGCAATCTGTTTTTTATTTGATGAAATTCGCCATGGATTGAATGGCATTGAAATTGGCCGATGCAAAAGTGTTGGACATACTAGAACAATGAAAGGATACATTTCTTTAAATCCTAATGAGGCCAATTCTACTGAAAATGCAGGCTGCCTTGTACTATATTAGATGTGAATGCTATAATGACAAATGAAGCTGGATACTTTAAGGTAAATTTACCACTCAGCATGATTTTTGTGTTTGCTGAAGATTACCAAAAGGTCATTGTGAATACTAAACATGAACTAATCTTAACAAGATCACGTACAGACAGTAATGCTTTATTCAAGCACGACAAGGAGATGCTGAATAATTCAAAATTCTGCTTCATAAAGAGGAGTGAATGGTTCTCTATTTATTACCAGCAGATCGTCACAAGATACAACTGCTAAAGTATATTGAAAAAGATCCTCTTATTTCAATGATTTTTCGATCATGGGATATGTATGAATATCCATTAATTCCGGCAACTGAGAAACATGTGTGGCAAGTGAAAATTTCATCGTGTTGGGAATTAGGGTATGGGAATAAAACAACCGATGTACTGTTAACAAATGAACTTGTGCTTTTATTCAAAGAGCACTTCGGAAGGCACGACTTTCTTGTATCGAATACTGATCAACATTAACTTATGATTACTCATTTGCACTAGTACCTTTGTGACAAAGACTTTAGGCCAGTCCAGTCCTGCTCGACTATCATATAAACAATTTCGTCACTTGGCCACATAGATCGAGACACACATACTGTTCTTAGAATATAATCATTACTTTTTGTATATACGCAATAATTCTACGAATTAAACCAACACATCGCAATTAAAAAAACCACGATATGTTATACTAGGATTCCAAACAGGTCGAAAAGATCAGCGGAAAAGATATGCAAATTTCCTTGACTACTGTAACATTAGAAATGTTAAACTCTTTTTAAATTCTCAATATTACCCGTATGGTAATTTAAATTTAAATTCTGATCAGAATGAATTTGCATTACTATATGATATGTATACTAATTTCCAAAATTCCTATTATAGGAAGGACTTTAAACCTCTGTTAAAGAAAAAATTCATGGATTATGCTCCACTCATTGTAATTGATTGCTCCAAACAAAATGAATTTTTAAAACAGACTTCAGTCGATGTGAGACTCGAATTTGAATTAAGTAATAATTTCCCTGCCAGTACAGCTGTATACTCGTATTGTTAATTATTCATGATCGAATATTTCAATATATACCTATTAGTGGCGCTGTCAAAAAACTAATTTGAGATGATGGTGACGATAATTTGAGATGGTGGTGGGGATAATATGAGTGTGTAAAAGAGCCAGCCCCGGATATAAAAATCATTTTCAAGCAAGATGGAGTTCATCGTAGACATCCAAGGCTTCAAGCGACCCTACAACGACTTTGTCTTCAAAGAGTTGGCCATTCTCCCCCTTCAAAAAGAAGCTCAACCCTTGGTTTACCTCTTTGAGCCACCCTGCAGCTGAAGTTCACTACATGGACGATATAAGAATGAAAATATGTTGCTCACAAGAAACTATCATGGAATTCAATGGAATGCTGGTGATATACCATATGAAGAACTACGACCTCTACTTCAAGAAACATTACTAGGTGTACGTACAGTCTATATAAAGGGGTTTGAAAAGAAGACATGGTTGGAGAAATATTTACTTAATGTACAGAATTTGGAGGAACTTAACTGCCCGTCATTAAAGAAATTAAAGTCTGAAAATTTGTTAAGTACATGTATACATCATACTTTAGGAAACGCAAACTGTGCAGTAAATAATGTAATGACTCTTCGAAATTGGTTTCTGGAAGATCCAAACAATTTCTATGTAGCCAATGCTGCTAGGTGTGCTAATGAAGTAGAAGTTAATATTAAGTTAAAAGATTTTTATGATAATTGTCAATCTTTTTGTAATAATAGTTTAAGATTAATTTTTTATCTAAATAAATTACTTTGAATATTAAAAATTTGCGTGTATTATTATAATTGAACTCCACTTTATTATACGCTCCTTCTAGGTACTTCATTTGCAGCTTATCGAGACGGCGGCTTCTTGCATCTTCTCTAACATCGCAGTATCTCCATCGAAAACCTTGACGAGTCTTCCTGGTAGAAATACGGTGAAATTCTTCTCCAGTTCTACTACGATCTTGGCACCATATTTCGTCTGGATTCTGCAGATGTTCGTCACAACATACGTCTTATTAAGAGTTAACTCAGACATCTTCTTCGAGGATAGGAATCTCTCCTGACGACCAATCGAATTTAGTTGCGTTAGGTCCATTTTTGCTGTTCTTGAAGGTGATTATTTGTCGATGGTTCTGACCATGCTTCTGCAGATTCGAACCTTTAGCTGGACCTGGAAAAAGAAATATACCGCTGGTGCTTCTCAAGCCCTCTTATATACCCAGAGATTCATTCCCAATACTTTCCTCCCTACTACTTTCTAATGCGTGAGCGGTGGTACGACCCACGTCGACGATTACGATCTTCCTCCTCTTCCCCGGATGTCCTCCTCCTCCAGTGATACCTATCCAATCTCCTTAGTCTTGGAGATGGTGGTGGTGGTGATGTATCAAGGCAAGACAGCAGCTCCTCTAGATGAGGAGAAATATAGAATAGCTCTGCCATCTGTAAATTAAATAATAGCAATTGAGTTTATTATAAATATCTTTAATATTAATTGAAAATAATTACCTTTTCCTCATCAGAATCGATGATTAGGCAATCATCATCGTCTGAATTGAGGATGATGGTGTCACTATCATCATCCTGCTCCTGTTTAGCAGCATGATCCTCACTGGATGTAGGGGACTGCTTCTTCTGCCCCGCGTCACTGGTGGTAGGCTACTGCTTTTCATCGCCCTCTTTCTCTTCTTTCTTGATAGGCTTTATTTTTTTATATTTTCTGCAAACACTCTGGAACCTGTAATAAAAAAAACTGCCGCTGGTGGTTCGCGAAACGCCTTATATACCCGGTCTGCTGCTCCCCCCCCACACACTATACTGCGCATTCTAACACTTGGTCCTTGCACAACCCATCATGTGACACTGTTACATGACTTTCCGTGGAAAATTTGAATTTAAATTTTATTAATAGTAATCAGTGCGGGCTTGTGCAAATGAAAGGTGATCAACTATTATCAAATGTAGTCATATTTATTATATTGTACTCAACTTAGTTATTTAAATTATTTATAGTTATTATAATAAATATAATAAATAATTATTTTAATAAAACTATAATACATCTTATTTATAATAATACTGAAAGAAGTAAATAGGAACTGGAAAACGAACAATTCAAAAAAGGAAATTAGAACCAAAATCAGAATAATGAAGCGAAAAAGAACCAAAAAACTCATGTAAAAAAACTCGTACAGCTTCTTTTGAGCTGATTGTGCAGCAGAGGTTGATGAGGATTGCCCTTTCTTCTTTGACGATCGAGAAGCAGCAGGTCTTGGTAAGGATTGCCCCTTCCTTTTTAACGACCTAGAAGCAGCAGGTCTTGGTAAAGATTGAGCAGCTGGAATTTGCCTAAGTTGGGTTTTCTGTTCGCTAACAATATTATTATCATCACTATCGGATGACAATCATAAATCTTTGTTCAGGATAGAAGAAAATTTACGATAAGGTTGATGATAATAATTTTGTTGGAACATCCAAGAAATTTGTGGTTGTGGTGGCTGGTCCCATCGGGACCGTTTCAGTCTCCCTCCAGCTGTTTCTTTTTGTTGTACTGCCTACAACTGTTTCCTTCTTTGAACTACCCTCATACAACCTATGTCTCTCTGGATCGTAGGGGACATCCAGTGGAATTTCAGTAAAAATATTTAGGTGTTTTTTTGATAATTTTTCCATACAATTTTTACTGAAATTGGCCTTCAAAGTGCAAGACAGTGGTGTTGGTGTTGGCAGAATCTGAAAAAGATATACAATTTTAATTGATTTAATTTTATATATTATAACCGTTTAGACTCAACTTTATAGCAGTGCTCTCAGATATAGCTGTAAATTTACCCCCTCCACAACCACTATTTTTTTGATAAAAGCAATTTGTTAAATGTAATTTAACAAAGTTTTGAAACTATTACTTTTTTAAAGTATTTTCTTGAATTATACAATAAAATTTTTCAACATTATATTTAATAAATTACTTTTTTTCGATAAAATAGTAGATGTGGAGGGGGTAAATTTCTAGCTGGATCTTAGAGCACTGCTTTATAACTACATAAATTTGAAGGTTAGGTAATATTATTAATTTAAAAGAGAAAAACTTACCTCAGGGTTATGAACCTCCGATTTCTTTACTTTTTCTTCACTAAATATAGGTACTGGAAATGACTTGGGGATCCTGACAGTTTTTTTAATTCGAGGATCCCCGGCATCATACTCATGCTGACAATTACAATGATTTTCGTAAATCGATTTTTTTCCAGATTCCTGAAAATTACATTATATATAAATTATAACTTATTTACAACTATATTTTGATTTAATACGTTATTGTTTACTTACCATTATTATAAAAAAATGCACTCATAAAAAAAGCAAACGCGCGGTATTACTTTGATATGTTAATTAACATATGATGCAATTACCATGATGTAATTACCATGTGTCAAAAAAATTATAGAATGATAATCGATACCTCGATTTGTACTATCTAGAGTGTAGGGTGGCGATTAAATTTAAATATTCGTATAACACAATACGTATTCATCAATTTCATTAATAATATATTTTAGCAATATTCGCCGGTAAATTTAAACAAAATTTCGAAACCTACAGAATTGTGGGATTGACAGAGATCAATGATGATGCCACTAGAGACATTTCCCACATTGAAGTTTCTCAATCAAGCCGCTGGTTTACAGGACCAGAATTTTTGAACCAAGAAGAGGACGAATGGCCGAGGGAACGGTCTAAGGTGGAATTCTCCGATGAGGCGAAAAAGGAGATAAAACGGGGGGGACGCGACTCATCCGTACGATGGCTTGGCTGCTACGTCTCATCAGTAGACTCCGCAAACGTAGCAGAGACGAAGGAGCGGAGCTGTCAACCCAGGAGATCAGAGAAGGAGAAATTGAGATCCTGAAGCTTATACAAGCAAGCGACTTCCCACAGGATATAAAGTTGCAGAGACATGGAGAGAGGATACAGCCAACCTCGAAACTCATCGAGCTCTCGCCGAAAATAGGTGAAGATGGTCTGCTGCTTATGCATGGCAGAATTAGGAACTCGGAGATTAGCCAGGCAGTAAGAGAGCCCATTGTACTGAACGGAGCGAATTCTGTCGTGAGATTCCTGATCCAACACCATCATCGAAAGGCAGGGCACATGGGTCGAGAGAGAGTAGTAAATAATCTCAGGTCAGAATACTGGATCACGAAACTACGGACTGCAGTGAGACTGCAGTCCGTAACTGAGAAATCAAGAAAGCGAGGCCCCAGACACCCAAAATAGATTCACTACCAAATATAAGAACAGAGGCGTTCGTTAAGCCGTTTACGAACACTGATGCGGACTACTTCGGACCTATGGAAGGGACCATAGGTAGAAGACATGAGAAAAGATACGGAGTGCTCTTCACATGCCTTAACATACGAGCTGGTCATTTGGAGATAGCGAGTTCTCTATCGACAGACTCAATGATAATGGCCTTGAGACGTATGATGGCTAGACGAGGAAAGCCGAAAAGTCTCTATTCTGACAACGGGAAGAACTTCGTTGGCGCAAACCGTGAACTTCGAGAGGCCTTAGAAGAGTTCGATCAGAAAGAGATCCAGAGACAACTGTCCACCCAAAATATTGAATGGCACTTCATCCCGCCTGGAAGTCCACACATGGGAGGCTGCTGGGAGAGACTCGTTGGATCTTTAAAACGAGCCTTGAAAGCCACGTTAAATGAACAGAAGCCAAGGGAGGAAGTCCTTCAGACGATTTTTGCTGAAGCCGAATATTCGGTCAACAGCAGACCTTTGACTTATGTTTCAGATGATCTTGACGATGCTGAGAGCCTGATGCCGAACCATTTTTTACAGATGTGGAAAGGGCACTACGAGAACCACGGAGCGCCTTGGATTTTCCAACCTGATGGTTCCTTTTTAAGGAAACAGTGGCGCAAATCACTTGTTTTGGAAGCAGTGGATACGAGAATACCTGCCGCCACTTAACTGTCGCACCAAGTGGTACCGAAGAACCACGAACCTGAGTGTAGGCGATCTGGTTATCATTTGGGATAACCAACTTTCGAGAAACCAGTGGATACGCGGAGCAGTATCCACTGGTATCTGCAGTATATCCTGGCAAGGACAACAAAGTTCGAGTGGCTGATGTACGAACAACAACGGGGACCTACCGGGGACCAGCGACGAAAATCTGCGTTCAAGTAAAGGAAGATGGTATTCCCACTTAGGAATACAGGAGGGGGAATGTTGCGGATGCATCTAAAAATAAATAGTCATAGATTTTCTAAGTCGGGGCGAACGCCTTTTCCTGAGCCGTCACTGAGTGGGCTCGTCGGAAAATAGTGGAATTTTCCGACGAGCACGAAAACAGGAGAAAGGTGAGGGCAGAGGGAGAGTAGTGTCGCTTTGACAGTTCTTGATTGACGAGGGTAACGATCGCACGCGACAAGAGATCCTCGAGATTTCGGAAAGCGCATTATTGTAGATCTCCAGCGCTTTCCTTTGTAGATTTTCCTATTCATACTTAATTTCACACTTCCTTTAAACACTAATATATTTCGCCTTTCACATTTACAAATCTGAGTTAAACCTTTCTTCTTTGAAATCCATTTACAGTCTCAATAACTCTCATAAACTCTCTATGTTTACTTGAATAAACTAAAACCAGTGAACTATTGTGAATTTTATTACTCAAATCCGCACCCCATACCTATCACGATTGTTCAAATTAACTTGAATTACTTATTCGCATTTTGAAATAACAGGTACATCAAAGTTTATATGTACCATACTCATTTTAATTTTGATGCGACGTTGTAAAACAATTTTCTGTAAGTTTCCACTGCTTTTTTGTAATTATAATAAAACTTGTCAAATTATTTATTTTAAAGTAGTGAAGTGACCAATTCGAAACGAAAAATGTCATTTTCAATGCGGCATAAGTTTCACAAAAGAGAAGTTTTCTTTTCAATTTGGTCACTTCACTACTTTAAAAGAAATAACTTCACAAGTTTTATTATAATTACAAAAACGCAGTGGACATTTACAGAACCTTTTCCCCGAATCCGAAGCTGCTTAGAAGTTCACTTCACTCACAATTCATTTTGCACATGCAACAGACGCCGAAAAGCCAGAAACCACGTTAACACGCCGAAAACTATCCGAAAAAATGGCCGTCTTGCTGACATATATCGCCAAAACACGCAGCGATTACAGCGCCCCGTTTATAGGGACACGAACCATTGAAGAATGGTTAGGGCAACCATAGTATCATAGAGCCATTTCAAAATTATTAATGCAACTATAGCTATGACTGGTACATCTCTATCACACGTAACAAAATACTGTAGCTGCCACAACCATTTCGTTTTGAAAATGCTTCCATAATCAATGTTTTCTCTCTTCCATTTCAATTGGTGAGACAACAATACTATACACAAGTATATTTTTATAGCTGTGGCAACCACTTCTTTTTTTTCCGCGCAAGTAAGGTAGATTTATTCAAAAGACCAGCACATGGATCTCAGTTCTCTTATAGAAGTATACTAGATGTGTCTCACGCGCCCATATGTCTTTCATACACGGCCTTTTTCTTAAAAATGATCAAATGTGTCCGCAAAGTTAGCACCGCCAAATTAAATTTTCGAAAAAAGTGAAAGTTGCGCTGAATTGTCCTATATTTGTGCTCAATTTTATTGTACCGCAAAAGATTTTTCTGAAATATCAAAATTTGAGCCAAAATTAAAAAAAAAAGTTTTGGCCCAGCACCGAAAACTTAAATTTTCAAAAAAATAAAACTTGTACTGTATCCTGCTAGATTTGTGCTGAATTATGGTATGGTATGCCACAACATATTTTTCTAAAAAATATAAATTTGAGCATAAATTTCCCAAAAAGAAAGTATTTTGGTACACTAACGCCATTTTGTTATTTCAAAAAAACAAAAGTTTTGCTCAGTTGTGCTGGCCTAGCACGACAAAACTTCCCTAGTACATTTTTCGCTTTAAATTATGATTTTGAAATTAGATTAACAGTTTTCGCTTATAAGTATAATATTTTCGAAATTATATAAAGTTTTTGAACTTGTAATACATATTTGACCCAAAATTTTCAAAAATGCGAATTTCTAACCTCGGAAAAAGAGGACACCAAAGGCCAACAACATTATTTTAAATCCCTTCAAAAATTATCGTACACACAGAAAAAACTAATAACTTCTATTATTATATTATTATATTATATTGAATTGTCGTGAATGTACAGTGAATGAAATCATATTTAATTATTGGAAATCGCTTCTACGTTTGGTTGTATCAAAGGTATGTATAAATACAATTTTATTCAGATACACTAGTTTTCTATTTAGAACATAACTTCGAATTTTATTCTTACAATTCTTGAACAAATCCAATTCCTTAAACGGTCGTTCAATCGTTCAATTGTCCACAAACAAAAAGAGATAAAGATCATTTTTAGGCGGGATTACCTATTCTTACGTAGAATCTTTGGTAAACACTTCGGTCAACCATTTCGAGGGATGCGCTTAAGACTCAGAAGGACCAATACCAATCCAATTCTCCACTATTGACAGTTTTGACAACTCTGCTTTGGACGCCAAAAGGACGGTAAATATGAAGAGATAAACGATAATAAGACCTTGAAGAATCCGCAAAGGATCGTAGTGACAACGAAGATTGCAAGAAGATAGATGTGATAATAGACCGATTGATGTGGGTGGCAGGTTCCTCTGTGACCTTTACTCAGGACTGCGAAGCTTTAGAATTTTACAAATAGTTGCAGAAAACTGCAACATCACACAGTATAGTTTTATTTGACTTATTGTAAATACAACTAAGGCTACTATTATAAAATGAAATGTAGTATTTCTAATTAAATTTGAAAGTAATTCTTTAAAAGAAAATTAAAATATAAAGGCATGAAACTTTGTACTTTTTTAGGGCGAAGGGATTATTGCTTAAAATGAATGAATTTTATACTAAAATAGCAAGAGTGATTAAAATATGCAAGAGTGAATCAAAATATGAAAACTCAATATCTGAAAGACCAAGAATTGGTATATTCAGTAGCAAATATTGATATTTTATATATTAAAACGCACAATAATAAAAATTGATAGTGATATTATCAAATAATATAAAAGAAATTACAGAAATTAATAGTTTGAGTTACATATGTTAATACAAATATTCTATAAATGAATATAGACGCTAACAGAAATTTTAAACTTCAGTTGAGGAAATTGCAAATCACTATATTAAAAAATCCGAATAGCTCCGATAATATCCCGAGATTAGCCGAATTAGTAGACAAACTCACTATACAAATTGTCTGTTTGGTGGATTCCTATTATACCTACCGAATACGATGTGAAATTGGAGAACTTCGTGTTAAATTAAATAGTTAAAAGACATGAACTCTTAAAATGTACAGATAAAATTCTAAAATAACTATTCCGTAAATTGTGGCGGAGGGGGATGTATTTTCCCTCAGCACTTTAGGAACAATATTTTTAAAAATATGTACAAAGTAATGAATAATAAATCTCGAAATTCCTGTACATTGATTACTGATGTCTAGAAATTAGTACGCAATATATGTACTCGTAGATATGCATATGTAGCCAACCTTTAAAATTATTTTTAAAAAATTCAGAACTAGAAAGGAAGCATGAAATGAGAGAGGGATAATATTTCCATTTTCGCCGCAAATCATGAGAACATAAACTTTCTGATGCCGGCTTAAGTGCACGTGCACTGAAAGGACGGGTAGTCAACGTTATCAGCAACACGCCACCGTTCCTAGCATTGTCAGCAGGATCCGGTTGCAGTCTCTCCAACTGCCCCTACCGTACCCCTGCTTCGCGAGGCTGAGTCCGACCACCAGTATTCAGCATTTCGTCGCCGACGTCCAAGACGTGATGGCCGGCACGGGGTTCCGTCGGCGTTTCATCCACGATCGCGTGTTGCGGGCACCCACTGGAGGTCTGAGTACGGAGACCTACAGGGGGTGACCCCCCCTCTCAGACATTTTCTGGTTGCCAAGTTAGATACATTTATGGTAAGCTGAAGCGTGCACGTTTCCTCTCCTGTGCAACGACTGGTTCAAGATGCATACAGCGAACGTGGTCATAAATGTTTATGTTGTCCTCGTTTCTTTTTGTTTACTTTCCTACTATATGTCTATCGTGATAACCAGGTCACTAAATATTCTTTAATGTGAAATATAATGAAGCTTATATTTATGTTAAGTTTTTCCTCTTTTTATATTGTCTGAGTGTGTTAATTCTACGTTTTATTTAAGTTCTAAGATTCTAAGTTTGAGGATATTATAATAGGTAAATATTTTAAGACGGAAATATTTAGAAGAATTTGGAGCCATGGCTCCAGTTATTCGCGGTTATAATCCGTTCAATAAAAAGGGACATTGGATCAAATGTGGTAAAGCAAAACTTCGTCAAATTACAAAAGATATTTGTACTACGAAAAAATTATCCTCCGAAAGGGTAGGAAAATACCTTTGCAATTCATGTTTAGTTTCATTATCTAATGATGCTGATTACAACCTAATAAATTTTATGAGATCTTGTGTTTCAAGTGCTTCTTCTAGCGACAACGCAGAAATAGAAATAGAAAATGGTGATGATGTAAATGTTGTAGAAGCAGAATATGAGACTCAAAAGGTTAACGATGTGGAAGTAATCCTCAATTTAAAAAAAATTCTATCCGTCGCATACAAACTACGTTTGGCATAGCATATAGTATGGCACGCACTGCTAAAAATATTCATACTGTACATGGAATTGGTTCATCGCCTAATCACAGATTGGAAAAACGTCTTTCACAAGAAACGGAAGGATGGAAAACGTTCGTAGATGCAAAAACGACTACTTTTGGGAAATCTAAAAGAGCTAAACGTCGCTTTTAAAGAAAAACATCCTTCCTGTGATATCGGGTTTTCCAAATTCGCAGAATTAAAACCCACAGAGTGCATTTTGGCAGGCAGTAGGGGCACGCAGTCTGCGTTTGTAAAATTCACCAGAATCTGAAACTGATGATATCTGAAGTACTGTTGAATCAGCTTATAGAAGCGGAGACTGAGAAGCATTTTCTTGGATCCTACAGAGATATTTTAAAAACAATGATATGCAGCACTCCCACGCCTAATGGCTAATCACTTATATGTAAAGAATGCCCTAGAGTCGAAAAAATAGCAGAGTCTTTGAAAACCTTGTTTGATGAGAAATGTATATTGCATACAAGCAATGGACCATGACTGATCGTTCAATGTTAGAAACTATCGTAGATTCAGCTGATGACTATGTTCAAAAATTTAGCGACGAATTACCTGAACTTTTGAAGCACGATTTTCTAGCAAAAGTGCAAAGTAAGTTTTTAAAAGATACTAAAGAATATCTAGAACCAGGAGTTTTTGTAGTACTCTGTTATATTGGCGAAAACTTTTCTCCTGTAATTCAAAACTGTGTCCAAGATCATTACTGGAGTAATGAACAAATAACTATTCACCCATTCGTTGTTTACTTTAAAGAAGATACAGAATTAAAACACGAAAGTTATATGATTATTTCTGAATGTCTTAATCACCATGCAACTGCTGTCAATTTGTATATCAAGAAATTGATTGAAGAATTAAAAGAACGACACGTAGTTACATAAATGAAGGGATGGATGGATAGTAAACGGACAGTCGGACGTAGAAATAAAGATATTTATTATTGGAGGTAGTACATGTCGTACGGACGTTGTACTGAGACTGCCGTTGCCAAGGGCCCACGTCGTGCTCGCAGGCTTAGGTGGCGCCCTCTATACTTAATTTTAGTCACTACAATTCGGCCGTCCTGACCTGAGTCCGTCTCGGATCTCTACGCATAAGAAAAGTCAAACATATTTAAAATTAGTTACATTGTTCTGCCTTTTCAGGGTTAATCCATAGTCGCATATTCTTTGCTTCCCATATTCCTTTGTATGGTTTCTGGGTGTTTTGGTAACCCTCTATATCGGCTATTACATACCTGTTAAATCGCAGTTTTCGCATGACCTGGTATGGTCCCTTAAATTCAGGAGTAAGCTTCTTAGAAACGCCGGGTGTAGAGTCAAAGTTCCGAATTAAAACTAAATCACCTTCGGAATACTCATACGCTTTCTTTCTCCTTTTGTCGCAATATTTTTTATTATAATTTTGAGCTTGCTCGGTGTTCCCTTGCGCTGCTCGTCTTGATAAACCTAAGTCGCGAAGATTTTCCTGAATTTGATTTTCGACGAATTCCTTAATATCATCAATCGGTTCACCACGCTGATCAACCCCGAATAACAAGCGACTTGGAGTAGATTTCGTAGATCGATTTACAGTGTTATTTATAGAGTACTCTACGCTTCTCAAGGTTTTGTACCATTGCAAACCGGATTTATCGTCGGTTAGTTTGGCTAACATCGGGGCCATTGTTCGGTTAATTCTCTCCACTTGCCCGTTGGCCTGAGGAGAGCCTGTCGCGATAAGTGTATGTTTAATATGGTTCTCAGACAAATAGTCGCGAAATTCGGCCGAGGTAAAGGCGGCACCTCTATCTGAGACCAGAGTGTTAGGCCTACTGTAGTTCTCAAAGTACAATTTCAAGCATTCTATCGCCTCTTTACTTGAAGCAGTTTTCGTAGCATACAGCTTCACAAATCTAGTAAACGCGTCGACGATGAGAAATACATGTTTCTTGGACACCTTAGCGTTTACCTTGTCTACGGGACCAAAATGGTCGACGTGAATAGTCGCAAAGGGCATGTCTCCCTTAGGAACAATGTGTATGTAGCCCTCGGTTTTTCCGGTAGTAGGAGAAAACGAGATACATTTTAGGCAGTTCCTGACATGACCCTCAACCTTCTCGGACAAATTTGGAAACCAATATGTCCTACCAATTATTTCCTTAGTTTTGGTGCAACCCAGGTGACCCATTTGATCATGATACCTAAACAGTACATGCTTTTCCATGCTCGACGGTACATAAAAGAGTAGATTGTTTCCCCTTTTCCTATAAACGACGCCGTTTCGCATTTCGAAGGAGTTGAGTTGTCGCTCCTCTAATAGTTTGCGCACGCTAATTATTTTTGGATCTTGGGTCTGAGACACCGATAGGTTCCACTCGAACGGGTTATCTTCTATCACCAAAACATTGAAGGCTCGACTCAGAGCGTCCACATGTTGCATGCGAGTTCCCGGACGATGTTCGACCATATAACTGTAAACTTGGAGCTCTAGCACCCACCTGTCAATCCTAGGATTTATAAGTCTCTTATCCATAGCTAATTTGAGTGAGTTGCAATCCGTTACAATTTTGAACTCAATCCCCAGAAGGTATACTCTGAAACGTCGAAGGGCATATACAACGGAGAGCATCTCAAGCTCGAAACTATGATACTTGCTTTCGCATTCGGTAGTCCTTTTTGAAAAAAAGAAGATAGGGTGAAAACGCCCATCATCCTTCCGCTGCAGTAGAACAGAGCCGAAACCAACAGAGCTGGCATCGCAGTGCAGCTCGGTAGGATCACGAGGATTGTATATTGCTAATGTAGGCTTTTCAATCAACTTCCCCTTTAAAACCCCGAACGCATTTGCCTGTGACTCACCAAAGACGAAAACTGCATCCTTCTTTAAAAGATCATAAAGGGGTTTAGCATTAAGGCGAAACCCTCAACAAATTTTCTGAAGTACTGACACAAACCCAAAAATCTTTGGAGTTGCTGCACTGTTTGTGGTTCCGGAAACCCCTCGATCGCCTCAAGACCCTTTTTAGAGGGACGAATTCCCTCCGCGGAAACCACATATCCCAAAAATTCAATTTCGGAATACATAAAGAAACATTTCTCCAATTTTAACTCCATTTTATTCTCTGTCATAACTCTGAACACTTCGGTCAAAACTTCAATTTGTTCCCTTAGGGTCTTAGTCGCCACCATAACATCATCTATGTACACCGATATCTTACCTGACCCGATCAAATCCTCAAAAGCGGTATTTACGAAACGCTGGAATGTCGCCGGTGCTGTTTTAAGGCCGAAAGGCATTTTTAAATATTCGTACTGTCCGCACGGCGTTACAAATGAGGTTAATTTGATCGAATCTGGTGCAACGTCGAGATGGTGAAACCCATCCTTCAAATCGAGTAAGGTGAAGTATTTCTTCCCTTCCAAAGCATCCAGTTGATCGTCGATCAATGGGAGAGGGTAATTGTCGCGTAAAGTGATTTTATTTAGTGCTCGGTAATCTACGCATAATCGCAAAGCACCGCTCTTTCTTTTCGTTAATACAATCGGTGACGCATATTCCGACTTACTAGGCCTGATCACTTTTCTCTCCAACAAGTCGCTCATGATTTTCTCTAGCTTTGTCTTCTCATCGTAAGACAATCGCCTTGGCGTAAAGAAAAAGGGCCTATCGTCGGTGAGGTTTATTTTCACCTCTGCTTTTACCTTAGGCACCTCTGGCTTTACACTGTCTACATATTCCTTTTTAAATTGTTCCAAAAGCTTTAATTTAGTTTCGTGCGGAATTTTCGGATCAATATTTAAAGTCGGTATTTGTTTCTCATCA
>JAUEJJ010000047.1:891613-902261 GCA_032164275.1 Synergus coniferae
GGATATGGTTAGAACTGGAGAAGTAGACAGCCGGTTATTTACGTAAGATCAGTGCCGCTCAACCAACCATCTTTCTCACTTATATTTCATTAGGAATTCAAAAAAAATATTCTTTCATTAATTGTATAAACAAATAGTTTCAGACTTCACAGTCTCCCCTTTTTTCTCTCTCATATTTTCAAAAAATTACCCACTTTAATATAAATCAGACTGAACCAATAAAACCGATAATTCAACTATTTTTTTGAAAATATTTTGGCTAAACATTTAACTTAAAAAAAAAACACTCAAAATTCAAGTCAGTAACTTAGAAAAATAATGTCCACTGCATCTTAGAAATAAAATAAATTGAATAAATTCGTCTCTAGTGTTGCAAGGCTGAGAACCGTTGGATATCAGCCGAAAAGAATATTATCGTTGCCTTTGGGTCTGTCGAAGGGGGAATTGGATTTAGCGGACACGATCCTTGGCCTTCGGGATAAGATTCTACCCTCACACGTACATGCGTGCACGCGTTTCGTAACGCCCGAGGGGTCGTCGTCGTCCAACTATTCACATCGTGTAACGCAGCATAATGCTCACACTATTCCCTTTCCATGAGGAGGGCTAAGAGTAATTCTGTACAGACCACCCTTCGTCCCTTCCCGACTTTTACGACGTGTTTTACGCGATCAGAGCGGGCCATAACAATTATTGGACGATTTCGCTGCCGTAAAATTTTATCCCCCTACCCCCACAATGAGATTCTTAGTGCTTCAACCCCCGCCCACCTTTCGACACCAGAGTGAATCAAGAAACTGCTCTTGGATTCCCCCTCTGTCACCCCAAACCTTTGCTTTATCTCTCACCACCTCGTGCACCAAACCCAGAATTTCTCTCGCATCTAATCGCGACAGCTGATCGACCAGCTATGTTTGAAGGCTGTTGTATGCTTTTCATTAGATGTCAACCTCCCTTGTATAATTTTTCAGTTTTATCCGAGGGGTTAATAATATAGCCACACACAAAAAAAAAAAAACGTGCGGGACTTAGGTTGAATTTTTGCAAGTTGGCTACTATGCGTTTTATTTATAAATGTACATTTTAGAATGCTTTTGGATGTACAAACATCTAGAATCTAGAATCTACGCTTATAAATAAAAAAATGAACGTCAGAAGACATTCTAAGTGGTGAATTTAAAAATTTCAACAGAGTTTTAAATTTGAAATCGAGGAGTATTTTGTAATGTGGAAGTTAATAACCTGAAGTGTTTTGGAATTTGAAAGAGCTCTCGCAGCTGAAAAACTGTAATGCTCTCGTTCTGCAATTTCACAGCCGTCGTTAAACTCTTATAAAGTCAAACTCAAGTGGTTTGAACGCAACCCTCCTTCTCTTTTTCTCGACTTGAGTCGTTTCGGACACCCGGTTCATCCGGCGCCACATTGTGTACATTCGAATCGGCTTTTCGAGTTGTCTTATGATTTACGAGGCTGGAAAAGCCACGGCGAATGAGAAAGCATTGTGATATATATAGTCTGACGATAAAAAGTCACATAAAAAAGTGCAGAACTTGCAAAATGAATAATAAGAACCAGCAAGACTTGAAGTAAGAACTGATGTTAATAATATCTATATTGGTAATAATAATTTACCTAATCTTACGTACTTCAATTCATTTATATGAATGAGTTAAATTGGAAATTCAGTTCGTTTTATACTCCAGGGAGCATTCCTTTTTCTTGAGAATTGGACGGATTTTCGCAAGAGATTTCTCTTCTCTTTGGCAGTGGTGAGAAGCGTTGAAATTTTCTTCGTAAATCTGAAAGGTCCGTATATTCTTACGGTTCGGTGTCAATATCAGGTCCCTCAGGAACTTCACACCCCTAGCTCTATGATCCTGGAGAATTCACCCCTTGGATTAAAAGAGCAGCCATTCTACGTTTCTTCCGACGCTGGGATTACCCTCAGGATGGTCTTCATTGATCAGGGAAAAGGAAGAAAAATTCTCAACGAGAAAAGTCAGAAGGAAGAAATTTTGAGACTTGAAGAAAGAAGTTAAATGGAAGATTGGTTGGAATCCTCTTTGAATGCAAATGTCTTCTTGCAGACAATTTTACCAATCTACGATTCTATAAGTTACACTGTAAAAAAAACAGGCGGTATATATAACTTGACTTGAAATATTTGATGTTGATCATAAAAGAAATTTATTGGCATAAACAGTAAATAGATTCATTCTCCCCTCTATGTTTCGTTTACTGTAGCTAAATGATGAAGGGTGCGTACGAATTTGTTCTCAAGTACTGAAATATTTCGTAACGAAAGGGTGCGACCCCATGATTAATGTGTATGGGTATTTTTCAACCTCTAAGTGCTCTTCTTTCTTTCCCGAACATGCACAAACCGAACTTTTTTCTTCCTCTTTTTTTTGCAACACTATCTTCATCTCGCTCCACTGCTCTGAATCGAAAAGCGAGAACTGACAACCCTTTGTTACCGAACCTTATCTTAATTGCTTTCATGGCTCCCGTTTAGATCAATACTAGCTCGCGAATCTGAATTACCTCGCGGATACAACAGAGAATTTCCGAGGGCTGCTGTATACTTTAGACTCCCATTGTTTCGAATTGTATATTCAAATCCTTCTTTTCAGAAATTTCAATGCCTTTCAGACTGCAAGTCTCGAATTCAATAAAATCTTGAGTGACCGCGTCAATCATCCAGTTATGGGTGTTGATTTTTAAAAATTAAAAATTAAACAAGTACACTTCTGAAGTCATATACTCTGACTGACAATAAGAACTAGAGGAACACAGTTTCAGGTTTCAGGCTCAAAAGACAGAACTACGTAACTTAAAATTAATCTTGCGTTATCAAGCTTATTATTTATGATTTTCCGCTCACTGTACGTTGTAAACTGAAGTAATTACATAGTATTATTTTTTATTGCTCCTTAATTGCTAGGTATTAGCCACGTCATTAATACTGTGCATTAACAATTTCAAATTAAGAACTAGCCAATTTTAGATTAAAAGCATTTAATAATTGAGGAAAGAAATACTTGTATTGTTTTCCCTCAAGGTACCCGGCGCGATAGAGTAATTACGTAATTATCCCCTTTGTATACACTTAAGTACCTTTAATTATCGACGCGCGACCACGTGGGTGCATAAAAGCAACGCTGCTCGTCCGACGGAGAGTTTCTGAACGGTATTGTACACCTTTATAAGCGGTCAAGCGTTATCGCGCAAAGTTGCCGGGCAATTAGCCTGATCTTCAACTGGGTGTCAAATTAATGTAGTTCGGACACAAACGGTTTGCTCGAGTAGCGAGTATTCTCTCGCGTGGCAGCACACTAACACTTAGTTATACGTCCAAATGAAAATACACTCACACTTGTACAGCTAGTGAAAAACGTGTGTGTATTACAGGACCGGCAGACCGTCTGAGTCGTAAAATGTTAACTGCCAGTAAAACTGAGTTTACGTGCTTGTAAGGACCCCCCAGGATCCTTTGGACCCCTTGACACCCCTGTCCCAGCACGAGAACCACCCCTTGGCGAAACTAATAGTCAGATTATTGGGCGCGAGCGACGAAAATAATCCGCGACCGACGTTTAATTTTATTCCCCCAAGCGCTCCTTTGAAGTGATCTTCCACTCGGTAAACTACCATATCTTAGATGTGGATTTAAGATCAACTTTTAAGACTTGAACAGCTGAGATGTGATTTTTATGATTTAGGCTTTAGACGTTTATAATTAAGCTGAGAGATTTTTAATTTTATTTACTTAATTTGTATTTTATTTTTTCTCTATCGTTTAAATGCTCCCAAAAGTTCGTACTTTTTAGAGCTTTTATCGTTTTAGTGATGGTGGAAATTAAGGAAGGTGATCCATTTTTAGAAACCGTCAGTAAGGGTGACTTATATCGCGGTTTTAAAATTAAAATCTGTAGTTATGAGCTTTTTGTGTTTGAAGTTGATTTTGTGATTTTTGGGGTGTCTTCCATAGAGAGTGGGTTTTAGAGATAATTTTTTTTTTCAGAGTGGAGATAATTTTACCAGAGCAAATTAGTTTCTTAGTTTTCATTAATTTAAATTCAGAGAGTTTGTTTAAAGAATTAGAATAATGAAGTACCCACGAGAGAATCCCGAAAGACGTAATGGCAGACCAGCCAATTTTTAAATTCTCATTCAGTGTCCCAAGGGCGTAGTCAGGAAACTTCAACCCCTTCGCCAGTACCTTTAATTGTTACACTTCGTATAAATGCATTAGTCGTGCGCATTCATTTCACGCTCTTCCGACTCCTTGAAACTTTCTTTTTTACCCTTCTTAACTTCTTTTCCCATCTCCTGATTTGTTTCTCTCACTTTCCTTAAAACTGATTTCAGTTTAGAAAACTGATACCGAAACTCAGCACAACCAGAATTGTTATCTCAATTATAATTCCTTTGAAAAACATTTTATTATATTTTATATATTTTGTATATTTCATATTTATATGTTTTATATATTTTATTATGAAGAAAATTTACTAAAGAGCTTTTTTTCTTCTCCGCCATGAAAATCATCGATAAACAACACTTAACCTTTTATTATTCACGAATGCAGTTACTTGAGTCTCGACTTGAGTCGAGAAAGATACATCTTACGGCCTATCGTCTTAGGTTCAAGCATCTCTTCTTGGGGTGAGATTTGACGAGGACAGAAATGCATCTCAGGAAATATCCTAAGAGAGATGCTGTATGAGTGTATGCGATACAGCCACGATAGGAGAGGAAAAAGCAAGAGAGAGAAAGAGGAGAGGAAGAGGAGAGGAAGAGTCAGTTCTTGGTTTTATGGGTCGTCCAGCTCCATCATGCGCCATAAAAGTACAATAAAACCACTGTTACCACGTAAAACCACCCACTCTAAACCACTGCGTATGGTAGTCCTTAGATGAGTGAGAAAGAGAATCGAGTGAAATGGGTCCTGAAAAAAAGAGGGGGATAGAGCGAAAGAACAAAATTGATTCTTTTATGATCGGTAAATGTGCGACGAGCGCAACATTCGAACGATTCTCGATTTACTCTCCTGTCTTTTGCCTTTCTTCCTTTTTCCTTTTTCACGTGGTAAAAGAAAGTTTTACTGGTACTTTTGTGTGCACCTGTTCCTAGAAAAAAAAAAATATAAAAATAAACCGAAACTCCTAACGTCTGCTGAAGTAGGTTTCAAATGTACTATTGAGTAAAAGAGTAATCGTCTGAAGAGAACGTTCGAAGTCTAGAAAATAGTCTGATCCTTCTAACTAAATCAAATATTTACCAGATTCTGACCTTTAATATTAAAATCTTGAGACAAACTTTCTTCAGTCTAGGAAGAACTTTGTCTAAAATTGATTTTGTTTTGTTTTCAGTACTCTCGCTAAGGAATACTCAGGAGGAGGAACCACCTGATCCTCAGCTAATGAGGTTAGACAATATGTTAATAGCGGAAGGTGTAGCTGGACCAGAAAAGGGTGGAGGAGCCGGTGCTGCTGCTTCAGCCTCCGCAGCTGCAGCTGCAGGACCTCCTGGACAACCTGATAACGCCATTGAACACTCAGATTATCGTGCTAAACTTGCGCAGATCAGGCAGATCTACCACCAGGAATTGGAGAAATACGAACAGGTTGGTTTTTAAATTTTTAAAAATATTATTTTAAAGATTATCTTGTATTTAGTTTTGAAACAAATTTTATCTATTTAATTTTTTTTCAGCAAGAACCACGAAATGTATGTACTGCGTATTTATAAGATACACTCAACTGGGACTCCCATTCTGGTCATGTCTCGGTTGGTCAGTTGGCACCACGAAGGAATAATAAGGAGACCATATTGCCAATAGAAACTGTCAAAGAAATATTAATATTAGAAATATTACCGTAAGTACCAGACTTATTCAGAGCAATACTGAAACAGTAAGCGCATGTGCGCAGTTGTCCTCTTCCTATTCATCGGAGTCATGGGAAAGTGTTGGCCTGAGAATAATGTGAACTGAACCCGTAACCTGGACCCGAAGGTGGGTCTGTCCTTTTCTATCATATTGCTTTATCTCACTTGTCACGTCACCTCAAGAGAGAAGATAGAGCAATATATGAGAAAAGGACAGAATCATCTTCAGGTTCAGGTTACAGGTTAGTTCTCGATTTTGCTCAGACCAACACTTTCCCATGACTCCCACTAATAAGAAGAGGACAACTGCACACATGCGTATACTGTTTGAGTATTGCTGACAATAGGAGTTTAAGCACAATGGTGAACTAAACCCCTGTACCCTTAACCCAAAGATGGTTCTGACCTTTTCTTTTATATTGCCCTATCTCTCTTGCGGTCACGTGACAAGAGAGATGGATCAATATGACAGAAAAGGACAGAACCATCTTTGGATTAAAGTAATGGGTTTAGTTCACGATTGTGCTCAGGGCCTAAGTCTGGTACTTAATAAAGGTCTAGGTATGCTACTTACGCCCTGCGTATTGTCAAGTGGCGACACAGAGTTAGATCTCCTTATTATTCCTTAGTGGTTGGCGCGATTACTTGCTTTTGAATGATTGCGTCCATGGTTGCATCTGATTGGTTGCTTTTCGCACTGACGGCGCAATTTGGTGAACTGAAGCGAACTAACGAAATTATTCACTTAGGGTATTGTCCACTTTGTGGCTACGGTACTGACAAGCTCGTGGCGCCTCTCTCTCTCGACTCCTCACCTTCCCTCCTCATTATTTGGGAGCGAAACCAATTTCTAAGAAAACAGCAATAGAATTGATCATAATGGGAGTCGCAGTGTAATTGTACTGCGTTTTATTAACTGTCCTGTAATAATTCTCTTTAGATAAGAGCTTCAATCTAAGAAGGATTTAATTTATAAAACGACTTTTTTGAGTCTCTTGATTTTGAAAATATTTCCGATAAGGAACTTAATTTTGTCTAGAACTCGTGTAAGTCTCAGTGACAATCTGCGTGCTAATGAACCCAGCTGAGTAAGATCTCGCGTGTATAGCAAACCCTGTGTAGGCAAAGTTACTTCGCAATCGCGTGCTACAGGCTCTTTTACACGAACCTAATCCCGGACACCCCTGACGTTTACAACTCTCATGTACAAAAGTTCTATACGTTTGTATTTAACTAGTGTGCATGAGGTCAGGTATTAAAAACGTTATCTTATTATGCAGTGGACGTTTAAACCCATAACTTTTCCATCCCGTGTTCACTTCACCTGCAATTTTTTGGTAGATAGATACTTTCACAGCAAAAATTCAAATAAAGTAAGGGTTTCAAACCAGCGCAAAACGAAAATAATAACAAACTTAAACTTGGTAGCTACATCAGCAGAATGCTATTTTATGTATGCTTTTGCATATATATGAGAATGGCGTGTTTAGAAGAAGCTCTGAGTTCGAGATTTGTCGACTGATAAAAAGCACCATTAACGACTTTTAAATCTTTGTGAAGAAATGTACAAGTTTCTTTCTGCCCTGACCTACGTTCATAATTTAGAGCATTGTACGAAAGCAAACTTACACTAAAAACAGAATGCTATTGATTTTGGGTAAAAATACTTTGTTAAGAATTTTCAAGCTAGCAGCCAAGTTACCAAATCATACTTGATATTTCTGACAAGTTTCTACTTCAAATTAAAATCTAGCCAACTAATGCAATAGGATTCTGAATGTAATTGATACATCAAAATCACTCTAGTGTATATAAAAACTAAACTAGTTTTCCTGACAACGGAACTCATCTTTCATGTGTCACTTCGACCTATTCAAAGTCCCTACAACCAACGACTGCGTGGTTGTGCAAATGTCGTGACAGGCACGAAAATAGATGCAGATGAATTTTATGGGATCGCGTGATCATCCTAAGCTGCCGTCTGGCACGGATTTTAAGAATGTAGCCTGCTTTACCTAGTAAACGCAGTAGGATTTTTCTTTAATTTTTTCCAATAAGATTAGTTTCCATCCAATTGTAGGACGCGAGGGAAAAGTTTGTTTTTCTTTTCACATTCCTTCTCAAAAAACAGGATTTGGTGTTATTAGCCCTCTTTGTCAATTTTAAAATACAAGAAGCTGGAAATGTGCTTTTTCACTCAGGAAGGCTAAAGGTGTATTTGCAGACACGTGAGTCCAGTCAGAGTGGAAAACGACAGAGGAAGCGAGAGAATGCAGGGTGAATTTTCCAGCCAATCCAACCTCTTCTATTCACACTCACACCCTCCGTACATCCCCGGGCAGCAGACGGGAACGATGCTGATCCACCCTTGGTTCCAACTAGATGTGGAAGGGAAGAGTGAGAGGAAAGAAGATAGAGGGAGAGAGAAGGACGAGGAGAAGGTGAAGACCGAGGGTGCTGGGAGAGCGGAATCCATTCCGAAATTACAAACCACCCCGAGACCAAGCTCCCCTTTCCTCTTTCCTATCCTGGCTCTTCCCCCAGGAAAAGCTACCCGGCAGCATGCCCGTCTCGAATACTGATATTGAGCAAAGTCCTTCCCTAGAAGCGGCAGCCACCAGGAATAATGCATTATTCTCTCGTGCCACGTCGTCTCTTTCTCGTATATTCCTTTTTTTTGGGGGGGGGGGATTCTACATTCGCTCGTTTCTACGTTTCTGCTGGTATTTACACTACTAGCTCTAGAAATCCTCGAAAAACTCGTTCCTATTTGCCGATAGCAAGGAGATCTTGAGCTACTTTTCTGCGAGATTTTGTGCTTTAGGTCCATTTTTTTGGGATAGAATATTAGAATTACACAGATATGTTTTCGTTCGGTAGATTCACTTTTTTTCGAAATATAAGTATGGCTATAGAGCCCATAATTTAATTTAATTTATTTAAGGTACCATTACAGAGCGAAAAAATGTATAATTATGATATTTGTTAAGTAAAATGAAGAATTCGAATTTGGAAGTCAAATATCCTTAAACATGTTAAATCTCTAAAACAAATTTTAATGTTTCAGGCTTGCAATGAGTTCACGACTCACGTGATGAACTTGTTAAGGGAACAAAGTCGCACGAGGCCGATTACGCCTAAGGAAATCGAGAGGATGGTTCAAATCATCCACAAAAAGTTCTCCAGTATTCAAATGCAACTGAAGCAATCCACGTGTGAAGCTGTTATGATACTGAGGAGTCGATTTCTCGATGCCAGGTTTGTCCCTTAGTAACTTACATTAATAACTTACATCCACTTTTCGAAAGATTTTTTCCAACACAAATGTAAGTTTTAAAAAATGAAATTTATTGTTTTTTTTTTTTTTCAATTTCAGACGCAAGAGGCGTAACTTTAGTAAACAGGCGTCAGAAATCCTAAACGAATACTTTTACTCACACCTAAGTAATCCGTATCCCAGTGAAGAAGCGAAGGAAGAACTTGCGCGAAAGTGTGGAATTACTGTCAGTCAGGTAAAATGCCGAGGGAAAATCTCAAGATTCTCTTTTTACTGTTATAGACTACATTCTTTCTTTAATTTTACAGGATTAGATTTATGAAAGTCACAATTTTTGAAATTCTCCTAATTGTTCATTCACATTTTAGGTGTCCAATTGGTTCGGAAATAAGCGGATACGATACAAAAAGAATATAGGTAAGGCGCAGGAGGAGGCGAACCTGTATGCGGCTAAAAAGGCAGCAGGTAAGTTACTCAAGGTTTAGTGGTAAATTTTATAGAAAAATAAGTACAGTTCCGTTTTCCTTTTCCCGTTTGTAAAAGGGAAACAGAACAGAAGTAGTAGAAATCGAAATGAAACGTTTGGGATCTAACTGAAATTGGAAATAAAAAAACAGCGGAAAAGAATTGTAAGGAGAATTGTACAAAATGAAATAGGAACTCGACTGCAGGTGCATTATCTAGAAAAGCTAAAATTACTTCCCGAACACAGAGAAGCTATTACTGCTTTCTACTACTCCTATCATCTTTCTAACTTTTTACCATTACGATTCCTTGCGCCGCTTTTCCATTTTTGTTTATTTATTTTAATTCAATTTTTTAATTGAAATAATTTCTGTTCGACGAAAAGTGCACTGTTTTCAATTATAGGATGGAATTATAGGAATCAATTATAGGATGGGCTGAATCAATCTCGCCGGAGTTATTAAATTCGAAAGTGTTTACCTGTCGCGGGAGGGTTTTATTACTTCTTGGATTTTCGTACCTGCCCTTACCTTTTCCCACGCGGTCATTGTTTTGGATCAGGCGGTCTATTTTGTTCATCGGGCATATAATATACCTTAATTATTTAGTTTCAGTTGAGTTTTGACTCTCGAGCAGAGAAGACGTATAAAAGCCTAAGTGAGACTTCTGTCTAATTCCTACCGGGCTCGCGAATCATTATAAGTTATTAGTCGGAAAAAGTAAAAAACGGAAATGATATTTCGGTGTTGTGAGAGTAAGTTCCTGTTTCGGTGGCGATTGAGCAACATCAGACAACACGCGCACTTGTCGGTACGTCGATTTTTTTATGTATCTAACAACTAAATCTAATAATCTAATCTAATCCAAAACAGATGTAATTATTTAATTTATAAAATATAAGGAAATTTTTTTTATGAATTAAATAATTTTTTAAAAATTAGTTAAGTTTTTGAAATTCATAGCATGTAACTATTATTACTATAAAACTGAAATTTAAAAAAAATCTTAATTACA